>APFE031312248.1:73514-95023 GCA_000404065.3 Pinus taeda | reverse complement strand
TATAATTTTTATATTTTATTTGTATTAGAATTTGACGATGGGTTATTCTCATGACATGGGTCTCAGGGCTTGATTTTCGTAAGAAGTGGGTCTTTTCTAGTTGCTATCACTACGGAGAAATTGAATTTTAGATCTTTTATTCACATGACTAGATTTTCATAATAATAGCCAATTGAAATACGCCAATTTTAGATCTTTTATTCACATGACTAGATTTTCATAATAATAGCTAATTGAAATACCCGGGAAAAAATTACAATTTTAATATTTTAAAATGATTTTTTCCAAGTAAATTTTTTATTAGTCACAATTTTTATATAAATATAGTTAAAATATTTATATTTTTTTTGAAATTAATGTATTTTAATTAAAAAATAAACCATTTTATTAAAAGAATGAAAATTGTGTAAGTTTTAGTAGCACAATTAGTTGTGGATGGTCTCATTAGCAAGGCGACACAGGATCAAACCTCACATCTCATTAACAAGGCGACACAGGATCAAATCTCACGTGGGGTGGTTGTGCATTGTACTAGGGGAGGAAACATGTTAAAAATCCAGTTAGCTAAGGGTTGGTGTGGCCCAAGCATGGTGCGATCCTCAGGTGACTTTAACGGCTTAAATGCCCTTGGGTCATGGCTCCTCAAACCAAATCAAACCTAGAAGATCACAAGTAACTTACAGACAAAAAGAATAAAAATTTTAAAATTTAAATTTAAATAAATTCCAACACTTTTTGATAAAACATGGTTCATCTTTCATGAATTTATTATAATTTTAAATGAGTTTAAAATATACAATAAAGGCTTGGTAAAAAATACACATAATTTACAATGAAGTTTAATTAACTTTCAACTATTTCTAAGTCATAATGTTAAATGTGTTTAAAATATACGACAAAAGAGTGTATGTAAAAAAACATATATAATTTATAATGAAGTTTAATTAATTTCTTGTATTTATAAGTTTTAATTTTATATAAAAAAAATTAAAAAAAAGAAATGAATTTTTATTAATAAAGTTAATATAAATTAATTTCTTGATAGGGGGATAGTTTGGGCATTAATGAGGACCTGTTATAAGGAGTGTTTTTTCTCCAGGTTTCTCTCTTATCATTATGGTGTGATAAATGGATGTTGAACAATGTTGGAGGGTGTACCACAGGTTGAGGCATTTTAAATGTTATTTTATTGCTCTGGGGTGGTGGAAGTATGTATCTTGCAGGAAAGGAGGTGAGGTGGTGCCCTCATTATACTTTACTTGGTATAGCTTGGTCATGTTGCTTGTTGATAGTTGTGGTTATTTTTCATGTCAGTACAACTGGATTTCTTATGGCTCAGGTGCCCATCTCTTCACTTTTGTTTGGTTTAGAATCGTTGCTCAACCACAGTGAGTTATTTTGTCTCATGCTTCAACTACTATCTTTAATCATTGTTACTTTGGTTATGTTTCAACTTGTCATTTTATCTAGCAAGGATAGTGCGTGGTATGCTACTATATTGCATTTCAAAAGTGATTCATGACGTTTTAGTTGGTGCATGCTCTTGGTATCTTTTAGTTTTAACCAATTTCAGTTTAATTTTCAGAAGGGTGGTGCCTGGGTGTTGGCTTTGTTGGGTGTTAATTCAGTTTTCTTCTAGGAATTCTTAATCCCATGGTTTATGTTAAGAAATCTCCTATTAATTTGGTTAATATTGTGTCGGTTTCTCTATGTTGTGGGGAATGAAGTGCTCTTATTGAGTCTTTGGGTATTGGGCTCTCTCTCCATTTTATTTTTTCCTGGGGGTTTTGTCATCCCATTTCATTGGTTTTCCTTGATTTGGGATATTTACTTGAGTTTGGTCCATTAGTGTGGTGTTGGGGGGGTGGGGGGTTGATTTGTAGTCTCTGCAGTCAAGATTGCAAGGGTCTATTATCTTGTTGGCTTAGTGGGGCCTAACCCAGGTTCGAAGATGATTTAGCCAAGCAAATCCCAGCACTACTGGCCCTTTCAGCAACAATCCACAGAGTGCAAACTGAGGTCTCACCCGAAGTAGTATGGGAGGGTGCTAGAACCAGGTTTCCGCACCCTTGGGATGTCTGATGGGCTTCTGGAGGTCTGCGGTCTGACCTATTGTTCTGTGCACTTGCGATCCCTTCATGACCTATGGTGTGGCTTCCGCACAACCTTGCTCGGGGTGCGACCCATATAATACCCAATGTCCTCGCTTATTAACCATTTAATTAGCTTATGTGTGTAAGATTTAGGGTTATTACAACATATCCAACATTTATATCAGTGCGTGAGATACATAAATGATCATAAACATAAAGAAGATAAGCACAACAAGTACACAAAATTGAGAATCAACTTCTCTTTATTAGTTTTTTGTCCCAATTACAGACTCGACTCCACTTTGCACACTCAACTATAGGGGTCCGTGCACTCAGCTGCAAACTCTACTAGGCCTCTGCGCACTTAGCTGTGGAGCCTATTCCTACTACTACAACCCAAGACACTTAGACTTCTACTCTAAGCTAGAACCATTCCTTCGCTATTCTTGCTATTCATCACTGACTTTAAAACTTAGATCTCGCTCTATTTATACAATCCCATGGTCCACGGACCATGGGTAGGTTGACTTTACACTATTTTACAATACAATGCTTAGGTCAGACAACACTATGACTCAATTGTACACTTCACGCTTCGCGCCTGCAATTCACAAAGTTCTACACCATCTTTGACCAAAACTTGGGCTTTGAGACCCAAAACCTGCTGTGGGGGGGATTCCATGCCCAACAAGCCCCCAACACAATCATTGTGACTCGTCCTGAGTCACTCTATTGGTGCGCGATCTTGGCATGGAGCCCTTCCAACCATCCCTTTGCTTCCCTGAGGTCTGCGATGCACTGTTCTGCAGTCTACTAGATCTACTCCATTTCTACTTCTGAATCATCAATGTCTGACTCATGTCCCTTCTTTGGTACCAGCTTCTGGTGCTTATGTTTATAGTCATGCGCCCTTGTCCGGCTCCTCGGGCCGCGAAGACTGTGCTTCATCCAATTAGTCAGAGTTGGCCCACCGGTGTAGGGTTTCAAGCGGTTGCTGTTGACTTTACTTGGGAAGGGTTCTCCATTGAGTTTGACTAGATGGACCACACCTCCGTCAGTCACCTCTTTTACCACAAATGGTCCCAACCAGTGCATTCTGAATTTTCCTAGAAATTTTTCAAACTTGTTGTCATACAGTAGCACTAAATCATTTACCTCGAAGGTGCACAACTTGATATGGCGATCGTGCCAAGATTTTTCACGCTGCTTTTGTACCTGTTGGTGAAACCCGACCAGAAATCATTCTTCCTCGAGTTCTTCTAATTGCATGGGCCTTTCTTCCAGAGCTTCGGAGTTCGTCATGCCTTTGAACGCTGTTATTCGTAGACTAGGTACGATGTATTCCATCAGCATGACTGCTTCCATACCATATACCAACCAGAATGGTGTCTGTCCCGTTAATTTCTTACACGTTGTCTTGTACACCATAACACAACGGGTATGTGCAGGTCCCAGTCGTCCCGTTGTGTGTTACATACTTTGGTCAGCACAATCTCCAGTATTTTATTAAGTACTTCTACTGTTCTATTTTCCTATGGGTGATACAGTGTACTTTTCTGGTGATAAACCTAGAAATCTTCTGTGAGCGTACTGATGGTTCCATTCAAGAAATGTGTTCCATGATCGCTCATTAATATTTTCAGACAGCTAAATCGTGTCAACAAGTTTTAAAACAAAAACTTTGCAGTCGTAGCAGTGGTGCAGTCTTTGACCGGTTGTGCTTCCACCCATCTTGTCAGGTACTCTGTCGCAGTGATGATGTAGCACGCACCTGTCTTTCACTAAGGTTTAATTGGGCCCACAAAGTCAATTGCCCATTTCTCAAATGGCTGCAGTGTCATTTGGGGATTTAGTGGCATCTCGTCCCTATGTGATGGTTTTCCCATCCTTTGACATATATCGTAGGCCTTACAGTGCGCTTTCGAATCCTGGTGCAAGGTTGGCCACCATAGCCTTGCGCGAAGAATCTTTTGTGCTGTCGCGCTTCTTGCATAGTGTCCTCCTACAGCGCCCCCATGTGCTTCCATGAGGATTTGACCTCGTTCAAATCTAGGTATGTATCTTCGCAATATCTCATCGTTGCCCATCTTGTAGAGGTGCCCCGTGATGACAGAAAAGTCTGTCGCGCAAACCACCAATTCCTTCTTCTGTTGGATTGAGTACTCCTTCGGTGCAGTTCCTGTTGTTAGAAACTAGATTATATCTTCAAAGTGTCCATCCGCGATGCATACTATAAAGAGCTGTGCGTCAGGTAGTCCCTCCTCCAAATTTGTTGGTTCCTCGCCCGTCTCAATTCGTGACAAGTGGTTTGGTCCTGCATTTAAGCATCCCGGCTTGACTATGACCTCAAAATCATATTCTTGAAATAGTAAAAGCCATCTACATATTCGCCCCCCCAACACAGGCTTGTTCACCAGGTATTTCAACGCGGAATGGTCAGTATACATATTGAAATGTCCTCCAAGTAAATAGTGTCAATATTTTTGGAGCGTGTACACCATTGCCAACCCCTCGCATTCGGTGGTAGAGTAGTTTTTTCTGGCTTTGGAAAATATTCGACTCACAAATGCGATCGGGTGATCCACACCCTCTACGCCTTATTGTGTGAGTACGGCTCCCAACGCAATACACGACGCATCAACATGTACATGAAATTTCACGTCCCATTTCGGGAAGACCAAGATTGGCGTGGAGGTCAGTTTTCCCTTTAGGACATCCAAACTCTTCATGCAATCATCTTTCCAGCAATATGTAACATATTTTTTCAATAGCTTTTCCATCGGCGCGGTTATTTGGGCATAAATTTTGATGAACTTCCTATAGTATCCAATATGTCCCAGGGTAGCGTGCAGTTGTTTAACACTTCGCGGTGCTTCCAAATTGAGGATAACGACAATCTTCATAGGGTACACCATCATTCCTTGTTTGCAGACCACATGTCCCAGCAGGTTTCCAAAGGGAACGAGGAATTTGCACTTCTTCAGGTTTAGCGCAATCTGGTGTCAGCGGCAAGTATCCAGCATCAAATGTAGGCTCGCTACATGGTGCTTAACTAATCCAAAAATAGTCCAATCCTCCAGATAGACCTCCAAAAACTTGTGGATGTATTCTTTGAATGCGGCTACCACAATGTGTGAAAATATAGCTGGCGCATTTTTCAGTCCAAATGACATCACAGTGTATTGAAAGCATCCCCATTCTGTTGTGAAGGTTATCTTGCTCTTATCTTCTAGTGCGATCTTGATCTAATGGTACCCTGAGAACCCATCCGTGAATGAGTATGCTTCCTGACTGCCAACATTCTTTAGTACTTCATCTGTGAATGGTGTTGGGAATGGATCGTGTACACAAGCATCGTTCAACTTCCTGAGGTCTACGCATATTCTTATTTCACCCTTCTGTTTTTTTCTTGTACCACCATAGGACTCACCCAGTCGAATTCTTCAACTAGTTCAATAAGTCCGGTTGTGAGCATTTTGTCTAACTCGTCGCGGACTGTTTCTTTGTACTTTGGATTCAAGTGGTAAGGTCGCTGCTTAACTGGCTTCACGTCAGGATTTAGGGTGATCTTCATCATCCCTAAATCACCTACAATCCCTTTTCAGTCTGTAATTCTAGTTGGGAACAAGTCTTGGTATTCGCAGAGTAACTCAGTGACTTTGTCGACCATGGCATCATCCTAATAGTCCCCAAACGTTGCATATTTTGGTTCTGCCTCCATTCCAATGTTGACTTGCTTCATCTTTAGCGGCGCGATGATTTTAGGGTCTTCAAGTGTTGGTCCTTGAATCTCACGAGAGCCTTCTGTTTTTGAAATGTTAAGGTTTCGTGGGTCCTCATCATCCTCCTCAACATTCACATTATAACACTCCAGTGCGCTGCTTAACTGTATCGCCTATTCTGGATGAAGTACTCCCATTGGCTCCTATGGTATTTTAAAGATAGCGGCTTTCACTGCTTGTAGCACATCGTCCACAGTATCTGACCAATGATCTTCAAATGTGAATGTTAACAAGAATCCCTCTCGCAAGACATCCCATTTGCCCATACCATGGCATAACTCCGTCTCTGTATACCAATTCATGGGTATGACATCCAGGGTATGGTAGAATAGGTGCACCCATTCAGGCTATAGCTCTTCCTCGTAGACCTTGGTCCATTTCGCGAGGTGCGTGCGTGGATAATCTCATCCATCATATTTTTCTATTAATCATACTTGGGGTTTTCCAAATCACAAGCACATCATCCTTCTGCATCTGCGCAAGTCTTCGAAAGTTCCTTGATGCGTAACCCACCATTGTACGGGTGTTGCACGCAGTGCCCATTTCAGTGCCTCGAATCGCTACTACTCTGGTGCTGCATTTTCAAATTTTCTCTGGAATTCATCCACCGCTGACAATCCATCATATGTCAACAACTCCCTTGCCTCTGTTTTTATGCAACACAACGATCTGATCATCATGTTGTAGTTCAGCGTTGTTACTTCATGCAGTCGATTCTGCCATTCTATCTCTTCATCTGAATCTGAATTGCAGGACCTTTCCGCTTCCACGAAATCCTCCAATCCATAGTCGGATTCACCCAATCTTCTCCTTGTGCAGTGATATTATAGATACAACCGAGATCATCATCACTATTGTTGTCACACACCGGTTTAGTGTATCACATTCCTTCGGCTAGGTCCAAGGGTACTGTTGGCATTATGATTATGGTTTGGTACTATGGCACAGGTGTTGTACTTGATGGCAACTCACTCTAGTGGCAGATCTTAGTTCAGGCACTCAAATTCATGGAAAATAAGATACCCGTAGGTAATCTTAGAAGAAGCTGCGGACACACAAGTACGCCGACCAGGGAGTGCGAACATGCACATAGGTTCTCCGTTCAAAAGGTGCGGACCCCAGTTTCATTCATTCCAATGCAGAAAAGTGCGTGCACGTGGGAATCTTCATGAATGGTTCATGGTATTAGTCTGACAGTTTTTGATCAAATGGTTTTGGTCCGTGGTATTGCATCCAAAAGTATTGATCCCAAGTATTGGGTTCATGGTATTGCATTATTATGGTTTTGGACCACGGTATTGTGAAAGGCTTGCCTATAAAACGGAAAGGAGATCACTTGGCTAGACACTAGTGAAAATTTGAATATCTTAAGATCTGAAATTTTGGGTGATTGATTTTAAAAGCTAGATCTAAATCAAGGAGAAAACTTAAGGCAAATCTATTGACAAATTGTGATCTCTCGGGCGCATGAGCAGATCTGTGGATCTGACTGATTGTGGCACATTGGAGGACTGTTAATTTGGCCCTAATTAGAAGTTCGCAGGTGATCCGACGGCATAGTGTGGGGGTACGCAGCGCAGCAAAAGGCGCAGTGCGGGGGTACGCAGTGCAGAAAAAGGTGCAGTGTGAGGTACGCAGCACAGGAGAAAGCATAGTGCGGGTGGCACGCAGCGCAGCAAAAGGCATAGTGCGAGGTACGCAGGATAGAAGAAGTCACAGTGCAGATGTACG
The DNA here is from genome assembly GCA_000404065.3 of Pinus taeda. NCBI lineage: Eukaryota > Viridiplantae > Streptophyta > Pinopsida > Pinales > Pinaceae > Pinus > Pinus taeda. The sequence goes on along the minus strand of APFE031312248.1, from coordinate 87,417 downwards.
TTGTAACTCAGATAGTAAAGGTGTGGATCTAAGCAAAAGTACGCAGAGCAGAAGAATGACCAGTACAGATCTGCGCAGTTTAGACTCAGAAGAGTTGCAGATATACGCAGGCCCCTATTGAAATTCTTGACGATTGATTGATGTTCATGGATCCAGTCTGAAAATTTATGAAACGTGGTCCCTGGAAGAAAGAGAAGGTTGTAGCCTTCTGTAGGCCAGCACCTACGTACTAGTATCTTGGCTAGTGCAAGAGCTAGGGGGTTGTAGCTCCCTTCCAGGACGAAGCTAGGAAACGAGAGGGTGGTAGCTCTCTGCAGGTTGCAGCCTGCGTATGGTAAAGGAATGCACCAGTACAAAATCATTCTAAAGAAGTTTCTCAATTGAAAGAAGAAGAGACATTTGACAAAGGTGGTTTTTCACCCACATTGGGTTTCCCACCTTATTCTGGTGTTCTTTAGTATGACTATCCGTGTTTCTTCGTTTCCATGCTCATTATTATATGGTACTTGACATACAAGTTAATGACAATATCTGAAGATTAAACTAAGTATAAATCAGGAAGACATATTTAAAGAGTGATAATACCATTCACCCCCCCTCCAGTAATATTTCCAAACATTGGTATCAGGCAGATCTTCAGAAGAATCTTGATCGCTTGAAGGAAGATCTATCATCATGAGCAACTATGAGAGGGAAGCATCAATCAGGCCACCGATTTTTGATGGGACGAACTTCGTATATTGGAAGGTAAGAGTTACTGCCTATCTTCAATCTCTTGGTACAGAAGGTTGGGATATCATAGATACAGGGTATACTTTTCCATCAGCAACTCCTACAGATCCGGCTGAGAAAAAGAAATATGAAACAAATTCAAAGGCAGTCAATACTCTATTAGGATGCCTATCTCATTCAGAATTTGTCAAGGTAATGCAGTTTAAATCCGCAAAAGAGATATGGGACAAGATTATTCTGAGCTATGAAGGAGATGATCAGGTAAAACGAGCAAAACTTCAAACCCTCAGGATTTAGCATGAAAATCTCAAGATGTATAATGATGAAAGTGTGGCTAATTATTTTCTTTGTGTAGATGAGATTGTTAATTGTATGAAAGATTTGGGGGAAGAAATAAAAGAGGTTGTTGTGGTTGAAAAAGTTCAAGATCTTTGTCCTCTAGATTTGTATCTAAATTTTCTGCTATAGAAGAAAAGGAGAATCTACAAAACCTTAAAATGTCACAACTGCATGGAATTCTAACTGCTTATGAAATGGGGAAAGGAGGTCCATCAGACAAGAGAGTAGCTGCCTTCAAGGCTTCAGATAAAGGCGAGTACTATGAGTTAGGACACGTGTCAGAAGAAGAAGAAGAATCAAATTTTGTCAGAAATCTACAACGGGGTACTGGAATATTCAGAGGTAAGTTACCTTTCAAATGTTTTGCTTGTGGAAGAGTAGGTCACTATGCTGCCAAACGTCCTCATAAGGATAAGATTGACAAGGGGAAGGAACCATGTTATATGGAACAAGAAACAAAATGCAAATAAGAAAAGCTATTACACTCATGAAGATAGTGATGGACTATCAAATAGCGATGAAGATGAACGAGGTAATCACTATAAACTTTTAATGGCCTTTGAAGATGATGATTACATGGATGCTATAGATGTGGATGGTTTTATGAAGAGATTTCTAGATCAAAACATGGTTAGAAGAAAAGATATGACATTGATACTTTGCAAATTCAACTTGATGAAAAAGAAAATTTCTTGAGAAGTTAGACAATGTGAAATGTTGGCCTTAAAAAGAAATGAGAAAAAAAAGGCCCTTAATCTTAAATTTGTTAAAGGATTTGAAACTCTGGATGAGATTATCAATGTGCAGCATTCCCCTCTAATCAAGATAGGTCTGGGGTATAATGGAGAAGCATCTCAAGCTTCCACCTCCAAAAGTTATCTTTATGCAGCAAGGAGTGAGCAAAGGCCTAATAGAAATCATCAGGTAAATCAGGGACAGTCTTCCTCAAGAATGAACAAAGGCTATCAAGAAAATCGGGGGCATACTACCTTAAGGACAAACAAAAGCTACAACTAGCCACAAGTAAAATCTTCCCAATTTTCTTCAAGAATGGATGTCAGTAGAAACTACAATCAGTAGGATGATAGTAGTAGGAATTTCTTCAATGGCCAATGTTTCTCTTGCCATAACTTTGGTCACAAAGCAGCTCAATGTGTTGCCTATAAGACAATTATGACTAGAGAAGATCAAAAACAAAGAAGTATACCTGCAATCACGAAGAGGACCTATAACAACTTTTCCGCCCTTGAAAGTGAAATTGAATTTTCTATTTGTAATAATTTTGGTCATGAAGATTCTGAATGCAGGAGCAGGTTTTGGAAGACTACTCAGAAGGAACAAATCTCAAGTGCCAAAACATGGAGAATGAAGGAACCGCAACCAGAAAGATGTGGGATAGCTTTATATGCAGAAGGACAGGAAAATCAATGGTACATCGACAACGGATGTTCGAAGCATATGACAGGTGATAAAGAAAAACTTAAATCATATACTACTTTAGAAAAGGGAAAGAAAGTTTCTTTTGGAAATGATACCCCTGCAACCATCAAAGGAAAAGGCATTGCTCAGTTGAAACAAAAGGTCAAAGCTGGAAATGTTTTGTATGTTGAAGGCTTGAAGCATAATCTATTGAGTGTCAGTCAGATGTGCGATAATGGAACCGAGGTAATATTTTGATAAGATGAGTGTAGTGTTCATGATCTTGATACAGGAAGAACAATAATCAAAGGCAGAAGAACTCCAAATAATCTATACATATTTGAAGAAGGAAAACAACGATGTTATTTGAGCAAGAATGATGAACACTGGTTATGGCACCGGAGGTTGGGGCATCTAAGCTTTTCACAAATAAGGAAAGCATGCAAATACTAGGCAATTCATGGTCTTCCAGACATCAAAATTCCAGACAACAGCATATGCAAATCATGTCAGTTTGGGAAGCAAACCAGAACTAACTTCCCCGAGAAGGAAGGATCAGCCAGTAGGCCTATTGAGCTAGTCCATACAAATGTATGCGGTCCATTTAGGACAAGGTCACCTCGAGGAGAATAATACTTTATATTATTCATTTACAACTTCTCCAGGATGGTTTGGTTAGGACTTAAGAAGCACAAGGACGAAGTGTTCAAAAAATTCCAATCCTTCAAAGCCTTGGTTGAAAATGAATCAGATTACAAAATTAAGTGCCTCAGGTCCGACAGAGGTGGGGATTTTACCTCAAGTGAATTTTTTGAGTTCTGTGAAGAACATGGAATAAGAAGGGAATTCTCTATAGCTAGGACTCCTTAGCAAAATGGAGTGGTGGAAAGAATGAACAGAACAGTCCAACAAATGGCTCGTGCTATGCTTGATGAGTCTGGAACTCCCGCAACCTTCTCGGGTGAAGCTGCATATGCTGCGGTTGTTATTCTCAACAAAACAAATGTCCGAGTGAACAGCACTCAAGCTCCACATGAGCTCTGGTATGGTGAGACTCCTTCGGTAAAGCATTTCAAAATTTTTGGGAGCAAATGCTATATTAAGAATACTGATGAACAACTTGGAAAAATTGAACCCAGAGTAGATGAAGGCATTCTCCTTGGTTATTATCCCTACAGCAAAGCATATAAGTGTTATAATAAAAGACTTGGAAGTATTGTTGACAACATTGATGTAGTGGTTGATGAAAAAAGATACATTCCTAGGCAAGTAAATTATGAAAATATCGAAGAAGATGAAGACTACCCTCAAAATCAGACTGATGATGAAGAAGAGACCCATGAAGAAGAAACCCATGAGGAGCCAGAGGAACAAATAAGGATAGAAGAGAAGACTCCTTCCAGGTATGTTCAAAAGAATCATCCAGAATGATAGATTTTGGGGCAGAAAGAAGCAGGTGTACAAACTAGAAGAACAATTGCAAAAGCCTCAAGCTATTTGGCATTGCTCTCCTCCACTGAGCCACAAAATTTAAAAGAGGCATGCAAAGATAAATGCTGGATCAAGGCAATGGATGAAGAACTTGAGCAGATTGAAAAGAACAACACTTGGGAGTTGGTTCCTAGACCAAAAGATAAGAATGTCATAGGGACAAAATGGATCTTCAAGAACAAGTTGAATGAAAATGGGGATGTTATTAGAAATAAGGCCAAACTTGTTTATAAAGGGTATGCTCAACAAGAAGGAATAGACTTTGAAGAAACTTTTGCTCCTGTTGCTAGACTTGAGCCCATCCGAATGTTCCTTGCTCTCTCAAGTTTTCAAAAGTTCAAAGTTTTTCAAATGGATGTGAAATTAGCCTTTCTGAATGGGGACTTAGAAGAATCAAAACAAATTAGATGGATCATTATCTATACAACACTTGGACTAATTTTAGCTTTTCTATAATTTAGTTTTGAAAAAAAAAGTAATATGTATAATGATTTATTAGAGTAATTTTAAAATTAATTTAAAATTAGATAATTATTCAATATATATTTTGAAATTATTATCAAACCCTTCTAGTTGAACTTTGATCTCTTAAGGGGAAACACATGCTCTTAACCCATTAAGCCACTCAAGACGTCAATAATATAGAAAAATTATAGTTTTGAATCTTAATAGTGGATACTTATTTTTGTTTATTTTTTAATTATTTGATTTATTATGATATTTTTTAAAATGATAAATTAGGGTTATTAACTAGCAGAATTTATATTAAGAGAGAGAAGTCCTATTTTAACAAACTAGGTTTGTGAATTTTTTGGATCTTATTTGAGCATTGAAAAAAAAAACACATTTTTGGAGTAAAATTTTTGAGAACATAGGCCCTAGCCTATTAACATGGTTCCACATATTGAGAGCTTTCCAATCATATAAAGATTACCTTAGTCAAAGTTCATATGAATAATTTATAAGTCATGCAAGTATGATACTAAAAAGATGCGACATTAGTGCCCATTACTCACTCATGTCTAGCTAGTCACATGCATGTGGGATTTCAAGAAGATTCTAGTTGGTCCAAAAAAAAATCCTTCCTTGAGGCATGCTAAAACCCTAACCCTAACCCTAGATGTCGATGTGAAATATTGTGCCATTAGGAAGAAAATGAATTTCATTTTTTGTTGTATCTATTATTGATCTATAGTTATTCAAAGTGAGGGATGAGCCTAACAAAGCATGTAAAAGACCTTATAGAAACTATGCAAGCCACAATGTCCATGGTAACTCCATAGGGAGTTTTTTTATTTGTATTTACATTTCACACCTAAGGAAAAAGAGAAAGGCATAGTCCTCGCCTTTTGGCTAGGTTGCCCAAAAGGAACATCTTATGCTCATTGTGTTGGCCTGTGGTATTTTACTATCAACTTATTTAAGTACATTGGGCACTAAGCTAGTGATATTGAAGTTTAAATCTTAAGTAAAGCACTATATAACAAGAGTTTACGAAAAAACTACAAAATCTATTAGACAAACTATTCTAGTGTAATATTCACAATTGTCAATGGTTCATAGATCACATTGTTATCATCAACATTATCTTTGAGGTTTTTGTGAGAATTTGGAAGATCAAGAAATCAGCTTAAGAAAGATGTCTTGAAACCTTAGCCATGAAAAATTAATAACAATCCAATGGATGGATTTGAGGAGAGGCTTTTAGAGTTTGAAGCATAAGTCCTTGACATCTCTCACAATATGATGATACTCATGGCAACCCTAGGGAGAAAGTTTAATCATTTTGAGGAGTTTGGTAGCTCTAACTTAGAAGTTGTCTTAGATAAGAAATAAAGAAAATATATAAAAGGCTACATAGAATGACATACCAAGTTCCAATAAAACCTCTTCCCAATCTTTGTTTAAGGGGATGCAAAAGTGGACATCAAGCCCAATCAAGGTGAGATTGATATAGTTGTGTTCAACCAATAGTTTTAACAATTAAATTATATTTCAGTGTTGATAACATAAGACAAGTGTAAAATATATCATTTTCCCATGTCATGTTGGAGGGCCATGACCAGACTTCGTGGCAAAGCCATACAAAGACACTTAAGCTAGAGGGTGATCCCTTGGTATCTAAGCATAGAGGTTTCACTTGTTGGTCAATAACATATCAAATTCATTCATAATGGGGGTTTTCAAAGTCTTTAAAATCAAGTCAATATATTGTTTTGTATTAATTGGGGAGAGGGGTGGATGGGGATTGCAACAAGTTATTTTTATAACTGAAGTAGGTTTATAGGTATGGCGAAGGGGTGATTTGCTTGTAAATTGTCGTGAATATTCCACTAGATAGCTTTTCATAATAGATCTGATAAAATTACACTTAAAGATATGAATTCTACACTATGATGTGTTATTTCTCATTATATTTATGGATATGTAAATTATTGTTTAGTATGTATGCATGCAAATTATAATTATGCAAAAAATAGGGAACGATAAAATAAAACATCATAAACCACAATTGACACAAGATATAACTTGGGAAAACCTTTCAGGAGAAAACCCAACTAGAAGGCGGTTTGCTTGACTCCCTTTCTCTAAATAAAAAAAGGTTGCAAGTAAAAATGATCAAGGCTTATGGCCTGTGGCCTACTATAATGAAAAAATCCTCTCCCCATGCTATCCCTCTTTGTTACTCTACTCACCTATGGAACAAAAATGCACTTAGAAAGAATGCAACCCATTTTCCTCCTAATGACTTGATTATAACATAACTTGATAGCCTACTATTGGTTATGTTTGACACCTTCAACTCTTAACTAAAGTTAAAATGTGGAATCTTCCATAATTTTATTCATAATGATCACATGACCAATCCCTTTTCCATGAGTAATGGGGGCTGACGTGCCATCCTCTAAAATTATGGTGCTTAATTTTAATAGGTCAACTTTTGGGAGGAGTAACTTTCTCATGTGAGCTCTGACTGAGGCGCTTCTTGCATCATTAGAAAATTATTGACATGTAGATTATGGAAGATAGGTCCATATAAAGTTTGGGACCAAAAAAGGTGTTGATTTAATGTCTAAAATTGCCTCTTGAAGTTTTTGACTCGAAAATTTCCAAACTAGGACCACTAACAAAAATGGTCTTATGAGTTAATTCTTCGAATTTTTCCTCTTTGAAAGCATCAAGATAGATGAAAAACAATATAATGATCCAATATGAATCACATATACCCATTTTGGGAGGCTTTTGTCCCCAAAAGCTTCTACTTAATGAGGTGAGGAAGATTTCCCTCCACCTTCTCTTGGGTGTACCATTTAGCTTTTCCTCGAAGTTGTCCTTTCAACCCATTCTACCAAAAATAATGTAAATTTGAAATGGGAACTATAAACTCAAAATGGGAACTCTGGCAAAAAAACCCCAGAAAAACATCAAAAACAGTGCTAAAAATGAAAAGTGTGTATACTGAAACAATGGCTCTTTTTTTAGGGTCAATTTTGAACATGTTTCAAAAATGGTAATGAAAACAAAATTTTCGTGCAAAAAACACCCTGAAAACGAAAAGTGTTCATACTGGAACGATGTTTTTTTGAGGATTAATTTTCAACATTTTAAAAAAATGTTAGTAAAACCAAATTTTTATGTGAAAAAATAGTTGTTTATGAGCAAAAAACACACTATGCTTTTTGGTAGAATAACATTTTTCTTTCCTAAGAATAAATTCAACATGTTTTAGTAATGACCATAAAGTCTATTATTTTTCATCCATGTTGTTAAACATATAATAACATCACACTAAAGATTGCTAAAATTCTAATTGTTTTCAACCATAACATTAAAGTTACAAAGAAAATTGGAATTTTTTCAACCATAAAATTAAAAAACCATGACATTATGAACAAATTACATGACTAAATTAATCAAAATGTCATTATTTGTATATTGAATAAAACATATATTATATCTCTAATTTAATGTTGCATTGCGCAGATATTCTAAATAATAAAAATCATCATAATTAAGACATATAATCCAACAACATAAAAATGAATCATAACTTCTGATTTAACACCATATGGAAATCAAAATTTTATTTCAAGATACCATGCAAGCATCAGTTATATAAACTGTCTTAGACAATTATTCAAAATCACTCATATTTTCTTGCACACCATCAGAATTCACATCTTCAGATGAATGACTGGATGTAGAAAAATATTTTCCATACTCTTCTCTTTCATCAACTAGTGCCCCATCTGAGTCAACATGCATGCCCATCATTTCAGGTTTCAAAATTCTTCTAGATCTACGATTGGTTTCAGCAGACTCCCGTCTCAACACTGTTCCTTATGGTAACATCCTTTTTAGAATCTCTATCGTCTTGAAGTGAAGAGTTCCTCTCTTTGTTAAATTGAAGTCATAAACAAGTATTTCAACATCCTCCAATTTTAAGAGGTTTGTGCAGGCAACGATTTATGTACCCTTTATTTTTCTCTTTCTGCCAATTTTTCTGTCAACTACCATCTCTGTCTTATACACACGATTGAATGGGTGTGTATTTGTGGCATACCAATGTACTTAAACACCTGTAACATCCTCATTTTCTGTAAAGACCTTTATAACCTTAGCAACCCATAATGGATAGGCATTGGGATCTTCATATTCTAGCACTACAATCATGCATCCCTCCTTAATATCCTGTACTGAACCCCTGTAAAGGTCTTCCATGGCTTCACATTATGTGCAAGATCTTCTGGAACCAATATACATCTCTCTTTCCTATGCCTATGAAGAATTAATAATACCTTGATATTGTTGCTGTTCAACAATGTTTATTTCCTCATGTTAATTTGATACATTTTATGGCCAAATAAATGGATTTTTCAAAGGTATATCTTCATTTATTGTTGTTGAAATGATATCACTTTGATTATTGAAAAATGAATCCCACCAAACTGAATCAACAGTGTCAAAGTACTCTTATGTATATCTAATACATTTTCTAACTTTTTCTAGGTAATAAGAGTAATTTATATCTCTATTCTATTTGTGTGCATTATGAACTTCACCAACTGATTGTAATAACAATATTTTTGATGGAAATATTGGATGCTCTGGAATGAACTTCAAAAATTCCAAACCTGATGACGATGCCCATTGTGCAGTAGTTGAATACTTCTTGCCCCATATCAGTGTTTTCCCATCAATTTTTTTGATACAAACTTGATTTTGGAAGCTAATGTCATTAAGTTGTTTAATGCATTTCTTCTCACCATGCAATCCTAGAATAAACCTTCGCATGTCAACAATTTCTTCCAACACATCAAAAGTAGGCCCTTGCATGTATGATTTATTAATACATTCAATTAATGATGGAAAGCTTCCAACTTCCTTCCTCCTCAATGTGACTAAAAAACAACTAAACATTTGATCAATATGGTCATGAGTTTGCCCAACAAGAAGGAAACCAACCTTTACCTTCTGAAAAAATCTCAATTCAACAAGCATGTTTAGATATCCAAAAACAACCTGATTTTTCTTTTCACGGCAAGTGTTGTCGAATTGTAGATACAAAACTTCAGGAAGATTACCAGACCAATGGGAACGCACATCATGAATTATGGTTATCGTCAGATTTGCATCATTATGAATATTTGGAGTTGTGAAGTACACCCTTGGCAACATTTCCCATTGAAGACCATACAACCGACCAAGTGATATTGAATAAAATTTTCCTCATGTAAAATTTTTCGGTGTGCGAACAAAATGTGGTAAAAGTTTTTTCTTTTGGTCCATACCATCAATTATCAAACCCAAATATTTATTCAGATTATCATAACACTTCTTTCAATGTTTGTACAACTTTTACCTTTCACTTTTTTGTTGTTCGCAATGCTCTTGAATTTCTTTGACAATTGAATCTACACAACATAAAAGAAAGCCATTAAGAAATACGATTTCATAGTTGATGACTATACAATTTTAAAAGTTAAAGTTATGAATGCTTACCTCTTTCTGACCCTTCACATTTGTCCCTTTTTTATTTAAGAGAAGCACATGTACTGCAAATCCCCATCCTTGTCTTCTTAGGAATACGGACATTGTTGAATTCTTTCTTCCATACCTTCACAAAATATTGATATGTAATAAACTGACCATGTCCCTTAGAACCTTCTGCATATTCTTTGTATAAGTTGTAGATTTCTAGTATTGAAAAATTATCTGGAATATGTATTGTCTTTCTATTTGGCATACACTCTCCATGCTTTGAAAAGAAATCTTTCATCCATGACATTGCAGTATTTGATAATGGCCCAAACTATCATTTATGATATATTTTTGAATAAAATGCGGGATCCTTTTCCAATTTTTCTTGGGTTCTCAAGAGACGAAAATTACCCATCGAATGAAACATTTTGAAAGCCTTTCTATAGATAAATAAAGACCCAATATGATAACCATAACCTGACAATGTAGATTGCATGCACCCAACTAAATATGAATTTTGTATGCTTTTATTCATTGACAAATATCTCTTCCTTTTATCTAATGAAAATTTGAAATCCATATGTTTCAAGCAAGCTTTTTGACAACATTCACTTGAAATGAGAGCGTTGATAGAATTTCTTCCCGTCAGATATTCTACTCTACCCCTTGTATAACTAGAACATCTTGGATTGATCTGAAAATGTTTGCTCCTATTCCTTGATACAATATTTCTTCGCAACATCTCCATCATTGGATCATCATTTGTATAAGCACATCATCATTCTGAGGAATGCTATCCACACTATGATCAACTGAGCTTTTCAAATACTAACTTGGAGGATATTCTTCATCTTCCCTTTCTTTAGTGCTACTGTCATAGTCCTTAGAATTGGGACTAAATGGAAAATTTGACTCGATATTTATTGGATATTCTTCCTCATGTGCAGTGCCAGTGTTGCTCTCATAGTGGATAGAATTAGGAATACGTTGAAAATGTGACTGTTTACTTACTAAAAATGATACATCCTATCCTTTGTCACTGCTACTCTCATAGTCCTTAGGATTAGGACTAGGTGCTTCATCTATAGGATTAGGACTAAGAGGAAACCCTGACACTCCATTCTTTCGAAATTTTTCATCATACTCTTCATCACTGCTGCTCTCATAGTCCATAGGATTAGGACTAAGTGGATACCATGACACTCCATTCTTTTGAAATTCGTCATCATGCTCTTCATCACTACTACTATCATAGTCCATAGGATTAGGATTAAGAGGACACCATGACACTCCATTCTTTTGAAAATTTTCATCATGTTCTTCATCACTACTACTCTCATAGTCCATAGGATTAGGACTACGTGGACACCGTGACACTTCATTCTTTTGAAATTCTTCATCATGTTCGTCATCACTGCTACTTTCATAGTCCATAGGATTAGGACTAAGTGGACACTGTGACACTCTATTCAGTTGAAATTCTTCATCATTGCTGTTCTCATAGTCCATAGGATTAGGACTAAGAGGACACTGTGACACTCCATTCTTTTGAAAATTTTCATCATGCTCTTCATCACTGCTGCTCTCATAGTCCATAGGATTATGACTAAGTGGAAACTATGACAGTCCATTCTCTTGAAATTTGTCATCATGCTCTTCATCACTGCTGCTTTCATAGTCCATAGGATTAGGATTAAGAGGAGACTGTGACACTCCATTCTTTTGAAATTTTTCATCATGCTCTTCATCACTGCGGCTCTTATAGTCCATAGGATTAGGACTAAGTAGACATTGTGACACTTCATTCTTTTGAAATTCATCATGCTCTTCATCACTGTTGCTCTCATAGTCCATAGGATTAGGACTAAGTGGACACTATGACACTCCATTCTTTTGAAATTCATCATCATGATCTTCATCACTATTGCTCTCATAGTCCATAGGATTAGGACTAAGTGGACATCATGGCACTCCATTCTTTTGAATTTCTTCATCATGCTTCTCATCGTTGTTGCTTTCATAATCCTTAGGATTAGGGCTAAGTGGAAGACGTGACTTTTTATTTATTTTAAATTCTTCATCCCATATTTCATTAGTGCTACTCTCATAGTCCTTAGGATTAGGACTAAGTAGAAGAATTTCCATTATATTCATCAATATGAATAGAGTTGTTACGCGACGAATATGTTGATGCTTCACAAAGAGAAACTTCACTATCAGAAGAATCCATCCCTTTCAAATAGAGAGGTTGAATGATACAAATGCAGACTCTCCTAATGATATTATATAGCTTAAAGAATGAAATTTTCCCTCCATAAATTTTCGCCAAAATTTTTCCCTCCAAAAATTTCATTTCATGTGTTTCTCTCCATTATTTTATTCTCCAATTTATTGAAAATTTTTAACTAATTTTTTTTTTATGAAATAAATCTTATAAATAAAAATTGTAAACTAAATATTTTACCTAAATTAATTAATAGTTAAACTATATAATTTACTAGACAATTAAATGTTTTTTTTTAATTTCTTTTTATAATACCTTCTAAAACAAATTAATCCCACATTCACTGTGCTGTAAAACAATTCCATAATATTCACTTTATCATAGTTCCCTATATCACTATAACAAAATTAACGTGTTAATTTTTTTTAAAACAAATTCACCCCACATTAACTGTATGGTAAAACATTTCTGTAATTTCGCCTATATAATAAATTTCATTATCACTACTACTCACATCACATCAAGGTTTTTCGAGGTTCGTTAAAAGACTTGGAGTGAATTTGTGGAGTAGTTACATTGCTATCAGCAACATATTCAATGCAGGATTCTCACATTTGAAAGGTTAGTTAATTTTTCTGCTTTGAAAATTTTAAAATTAAATAAGTTTAACGAAGTTTATTTATTTATTTATTTTAAATTAAATTTATTTTTGGCCCAAATTTACCCACTACATCTACAATGGGCATGGTGGGCCTAGTAATGCTCATGGCGGCCAAATGGGCCCGTGGGTTAGGGGCGGTGGGGCTGGCTACCTAAGCCCTCGTCCCACCCCGGTGGCCCAACGACCCGCAAGGGTGGCGGGTCGAATCCCAGAATCGACCCGCCACCCCTGTAGGCTGTTAGGGTGCCAGGGTGGAGCGAGGCCTGGTCGTAGCACCCCACCCCACCCAAGCGACCCAATGGTCCACGGGGGTGGTAGTTGATTTCGATTCCTGGAATTGGCTACTAGCCGCAGCCCCCAACCCCACCCAGGTGACCCAACGGCCCATGGGGGTGGTAGTTGATTCCAATTCCCAGAATCGACCGCCACCCGCACGGGCTGTTGGGCCGCCGGAATGGGGCTGGGGCTTGCCCAATTGCTTGTGACGGTGGCGGGTCAATTCCTAGAATCGGCCTACCACCCCTGTGGGTGGTTGGGCTACCGAGGTGGGACGGGGGCTAGCTGCAACCACCCACCGCACCCTCGCGGGTCGTTGGGCCGCCAAGGAGGGTAGGGGCTGGGGTTCGAGAGGGGGGACAATTGTTGGACCACCAGGGTGGGGGAGGGGGGCTAGACCCAACGACTGGTTTAGTTGGCTGGCCGATTTTCAGGGTGGGGACTCGGCGATGTATTTTTTTAATTTCTTATTTGTTTTAAAATTGTTATGGTTTTCAAAGTTAATTATCATTTATCATTTTTGTTGTTAATTTAATGTTAAACACACATGGGGAGCGAGAGTGATGTAAAAGATAAATCATGCAATTCAATTTTTATTAACACTTGATATACATTTATAGTACAATGTGTGACTCTTGGGTTTCACAACCCAAGGTCCCTTGGACTCCTTTTTTCCATTCGGCTTCCACAATAACCCATTTAGGATTAGGTGTCCAACATTCCCCCCCTTAATCCGAAGGGTTATGTATGAGTCCAAGAAGAGAGCTGAAATACAAAAT
>APFE031312248.1:49448-62508 GCA_000404065.3 Pinus taeda | reverse complement strand
TATAATAAAACATGTTCATTATGAAGATCAAGGACCTCATAAAATAAACCATTAGAGACAGTTCATTGAGAAAAACAAACTTGATTGTATTAACTTTATGAATAAAAGAACTTTACAACCTTTGCCTTGATGTTTCACAAGCTCTTTCCAAGGTCTAGCAGGATTCTTCTCTACTTTAACAAGCCTCACTCACTTCCCAAATGAAATGAAAGGTATGTGATCTCTTCTCTCACAAGCTCAAAAAGGAAGTCTAATTTCCAGCAGCATTTACCCTCAAGAATCTTCAGCTTTCAACCTCCCTACAACCAACCCAATGCCTGAATTTATAGTGCAAATGGAGGAAGTTGCAGGTCCACCATTGAAGGGATAAGTTCCTCCTTCAATGGGATAAGCACCTCATATCATGTAGTTATCTCCCTTAATTATGGAATGGATGAAACAAGGTGGAGCAGACTTGCCAGCGTAATATTCCTTCTAGAAGCGTCCAGAAGTGACCCAAGATGAGTTTTTAAGAATGAACTCACACCTTTTTAACTTTTACAGGGGTTCGCACCCATCACTTAACAGACAGAGCGATCAGGTTTGCAAGGGACATGACCATTGGGTGCGGCACCGCAAGCAATGCTAGGAGAAAGCGCAAAACCAGGATTTAAGATATTTTTAAGGTCTTTCTCCCATTTTCAAGGCTTGACATGAAGAGCTGAGGCTAAAGACTTGCAAAGGAGGTATGTATGAGTGTTGATGGACTCACACAAACTGTAGAAAGTCATGGTGACAATTTTTTGTGTAACACACTACCTCCTCAAATGAAGATGGCTCTATATCGACACATTTGCTCATAAGAGCCATGTATCCAGTGTACCTCTTAGGTGACCTCATCTGCATGCATTGAGATGTGGGTGCTACCACATTCTCCCGTGCATCATGCAATAACCTGTCAGCCTCTCTAGTGCACTTTCTTCCATCTCTGGAAGACTCTAATTGAGTGGATGTCTCCACTTCTGGATCCTCTGCATGTGGCTACTCCACATCAATATGAGGCTCCTCAACCTTAGGAGCTAAGAGCTCCTCAACTGCATGTAACTCAAGCTCCTTCTCAAGGGAAACTTGCATGGCCTTCTCCTCATCGAATCTAACATCCTTGCGAACCACTATCATCATGTTGGTCAGCAAGTACACCTGATAGTTGTGAGGTGTATCAGTGTACCCCACAAATATCCCCAACTCTTTTGTCATCTCAAGCTTCTTCCGTGCTTCTTAGTCACATGGTAATATACCAATGACCCAAAAATCCTGAAGTGACCAACTTCTGGCCTCTTACCAGAATAAGCCTCCTCTGGTGTCTTCATCCAAAGTATCTGATGTGGGCTACAGTTCTACAAATAAACCATTGTGTTGCATGCCTCAATCCACAAGTGTAGTGGTAGGCCCTGATCATGCAACATTTCCCATATTGCCCCTGAAATGATTATGTTCTTCCTCTCGACCGCCCCATTTTGTTGTGGGTTATGGGGTGTCATCAACTCCCGTTTAATCCCTTCTACTGCATAGAAGTTCTTAAACTCATTTGATGCATACTCGCCACCATTATCACTCCTTAGATATTTAACCTTCTCTCCTGACTCTTTCTCGGCCAATGCTTTAAATTCACAAAACTTTGTGAAAGTTTGATCCTTCTTCTGCATGAAAAATATCCAGCATTTACGAGAAACGTTGTCAACAAATATAACATAATACTTGTGTTTGCTCGTGTATTTTTTCGAGAATGGTCCACACACTTCTGAATGGACTTGCTCTAGAATCACCTTTGCTCGACTGTCTCTATCATGAAAGGAAGCCTAAGAATATTTTCCCAAGGTACACCCCTTACATGTATCAACTTGTTGTAGCATACCTTTGGGAAGACAAATAGAGATCTATTGCATGATTTTCAAAGGCCCATGATGAAATTGGCCCAATTGTGTGTGCCACAACTCGCCAACATCTCGTCTCTGCACCTTCTCTTCTTTCATGCTCAAAGCAGCACAATCCTCTACCTCCATCTTATAGATATTCTTAACATGAATCCCTATCTTCTTTACTTGACCTGAGGCTATGTGTCAAAGAAACACCTTTCCTTTCGAGAAGATCACATCATAGCCTCTATCCTCAAGAATGGCGACCGATAATAAGTTCTTCTTCATCCCGATCACATACATAACATCCCTCAAGGTGATAGGAGCACCCTACTCCCTCTAAAATGTAATTGTGCCCAATCCAGTAGCATTATACCTCCGGTCATCGCCAATCTCAATATGCATCCGGAGATCTTTCTCCTCTAGGTCATTGAACAACTCCTTGTCACTAGTCATGTAGAATGAAGCTCCACTATCAAGGTACCATACACTTCCCATCATTGATGACACCATGCATGCAATGAGAGTAAAGTCCAATTTGAATTAAGAGGCCAAAGCCTCACCCACCACTCCTCTTGATGAATTCTTCATGGACTTCTTAAGAAAACAAATTGTAGCAAAATGGCCCAGATCGTGACAATGAAAGCACTTAAATTTTGTCATGTCTTTCTTCTTACCTCCATGGAAAGAATCTAATTTGGAATGGGACACCTTCCCTTTCCTTGCCTGACTCACTAAGGCACAATTTTTCTCATCATCAGCCTTTGATGAATAACCATCTCTAGTGTTCCTTCTGATCTCCTCTTACTCAAATCTGACCACAGTCGTTCCAAATCTGGCAGCTACTCCCTCCCATTGACAAAGTCCTGATAGTTATTCCAACTCTTAGGAAGGCCTAGGAGAGCTAGGCTCACCATATCATCCTCGGAAAACGTTATTCCAAAAATTTCAAGCTCATCACGATAGTGAGTGAACTTGTTCAAGTATTTTGGAATGATCTCGCCTTTCTCCATATTGATTGTTCGAAGTTTGTCTTCCAGTGCCAACTTCCTATGGTCATTTATATTATGGAATAGGTTTGTCAATTCTTTACACATAGCATACGGAGTTTCCTTCCCATGGAGACTCAAGACAATGTGGTCTCGAACTCCCTCAAGGATTATTTGCATTGCCTTCCCCACACACTTCTTCCATTTAGCCAGATTCTATGCATGTGATGTTGCTAGCTTAGGATGTCTTGATCAACGAATTCCTCCAAACCATTATCCTCTAGCACAACCTCTGTTCTTTCCTTCCAAGCTATATAATTTAAGCTTCCTTCCAAGGCATACTTGAGCCGCAAACCATAGAATGCCATCTATCGATCCTAAAGTATATTGTCTTCAACTTCGATACCATGTAGATTTTCCTGTAGATTCACAGCTCATGTAATGTACTAAAACAAAAGACAAGAATCTACTCTACTCTTCACAGCGGAAGCCCTGATGGAAAAATTAATCGACAAAAGGAAGATAATCATATACACATAACACAATTGTTTCTCTAAGGAAAGCCACTACTCAAAACCCTGATTATCTATTGCATTAATTAGAAATTTGAGTGATAATACAAAGCTTGTTCTCACAAGAACAATTTCGCACAAGTATGATGCATTCTCTACCTCACAAGCCTGCACTGACCAACATTTAGCCAATTTATGATGCCTACTTATCCCCTATTTCCTTGCACAATTCCTAGAGGATCAACCCATATTTAATGTGGGAAATACTTCCTCAAAAATGTGCAATCCAAACTAGGTCCTTTTCCTGATTGCATGCATGATTTGTACACTAGTAAATCATACAATTGATAGTACATTGTCCCTACACTCTAGTCTCAACTTAGTCTTTATTAGAACTAACATGCATGAGTTTTCGATGAGTGAATCTTCATTTATCTAGAGTAGCACCTGTGGATGCACCAGTGCACTAACTGATTGCTAATCCTCTACTAGTTCAACAAACAGTGAGAACTAGTTAATTGTTCATAACTCAGTAAACTGAGTTATTTTAATCACAACTCAACTAAACTCATCTTGGACCCCTAAAATGTAGGGAGAACATATACATGACTTCTAAAATACTTCCAACTCGAAATTCCTAAGCTAATTAATTCAATTAAACTTAATTAACTATTTACAAGTTGTTATGAGAATAAAATTCGATTTTAATTCACACTTTAATTCAAGGAAAAATTAAACTGGAATTTCTTGTTGCCATTTCTCAACATCATCAATCCTTAGGTTACAATGTGTCAAAGGGTTGTAATTTATGGCTAAAGTGTCTCCCACCTACAATAGTTAGTTGCCACATACAAGCATGAAAGGATAACATGTGCAACCCATAGATTATAGTATCCCCAACTTTTATCAACCACCAACCAAATTACTAGACAATACACAATTGCCTCAAACTATCTAATAGACTAAAACAAACTTCCCTTCCCAAGTCTCCTAAGAAATGTTAGGGTTTGGTCAAAAAATTTGGACTCGGGGAAAACTCTCACTAAACAACATGAATCCTAAAATAGCCAATACTAGTTATAAAATATATTCAACCCCTAAAATGAGTTATTATCCTCTCTATATAGGTTTAGATGCTAGATTAGGGCTAGTTCAAACAAGCACATCTCTTGTGATAGGATCCCTTCCAAGGGTGATTCTGGTATACACATGTTCCCCCCCCAAATATACCACTAATGTAGAAATATCCTACACCTCGTTATTTTAATAGCCATTCTATGTAACCTAAACTTTTAACACATTTTTCTAGCACTTATAATATTTTTTTATTAATTGATGGGCACTATAAATTTTTATTTATTGTAGTTTTAACCATGTACAAAAATTACCTACAAACAAATTCTTAAAATAAAATAATATACAACGGCAAGAACATAAAACAAATATACACAGAGATTTTCCCTTGGATCCCAAAACCAGGACTACCGGATTGTTTTTCATTATATTTATTTCAATGTTACAATACATATATATACATGTTGAAGCATTCATAAGCCCCAATCCATAACCATGGATTAGAACATAATTGTAGTTCCCTTGACAAGATCTACAAAATATAATGGGCAGAAAACCATCATGCCCAAATCCATGTGCAAAACCCATGCACAAAACCATGGATAGGTCCATTCACCATCTTTGGGTCTTCCCCCCCCCCCCCCCCCCCATCCTTGGGTCCATGCATGGAGCTAGTCATGGAAATAATATAACACATACCCAACATTTATAGAGAGGAGATAGTCATTCGACACATGGAAACTACATGGGACATTATAGTAACAATGTCGCAAAACTTTAAGTTTTGATTTTTGACCTGTAGATAGCCAACAGAAAATGATATACTAAACTTTTTGTAGAAGGAGGTTCTCAACTAATAATTCACATGTTGCGTACCTTGAAAACTATATCAACACTAATGAGGGCATCTATCAATTGCTAGCTAGAACTTGACATCAAATACCTTACTCATCCAATTCATCCAATCATGGCTCTATTATCCTCACATATTAGATAATAAGCTAAATCTATCGCTGAAAATTTTGCAAATGAATAAAACTCTGGGACAATGGTTATGTTTGACATAGCTTAACACTCTCTTTCAAAAATCTCTCTCAAAAGAGATTTCATGGTGCTATTATTCAAGGATCTAACTTACATGAATAGGATGAAAGGGAGAGAGAAAGGGGCCCATAAGGGGCCTTCGAACGTGCCACACCCTCCACTACCAAGGAAATATGTCACCTGGAACTCACAATGCAGTAGCAGGAGCCTAGGCATACATTACATGAACTAATAGACATATCATATGGTGAGGAATTACAGGAATAGGTTCGCTAGTTACTTGGTATTTTGGGTTTTAGTTTATCTAGTTACACATGTTTCTCTATCAAGGTATAATATTGTTAATGTAAATTTATGGAGTTTAAAAGCATTTGTAAATTCACGAGTTAGTCCCTAGATTAATGACTCATTATTCTTCTAGTAATCTAATTTTTCCAAGGACAAGCCAACAACAATAACTTCTATAATTTTTTCTCTTTTATTATTAATACAATAGAACTATCTTAAATTGATTGATAGGGCATGAAGTATTTAATTGTTAAGATGGCCAAACACATTGAGTTCAAAAGTAACTTTGTAAACTTCCAATAAATGCCCTAAAAGGATTCCATATGTGAAATTTGTAGCCCCAAGAAATTGATGTAACAACTAGGCTCATTGAAGCCTGCATTCTTTTCACCAAGTCATCTCCTAAGGTCAAGGTTTAAAATTTAGGGTTTTATACTTTATGTTAAAAGGTAGTTTTAGTGTCCTTTAATGGCCCTTTTGTGAATGAGTGTAGTTGAGACATCTCTTCTCAAAGATAAGCTACAACCACTCTCACTAATTCATATTGCTTTGCATATTCTAGTGTTTCAATTAGTTCATTCATTAATAGAGTTTGAGTCTCATTGTATTATTGTGCTCTTTACAGTGTATCCATGTTATTTTGTCTCATATTCTATCTACATTTAATTTTCAATGTATTTAAGTTCAATAGCACCAAAGAAATATTATCTTTGTTGTTTTTCAATGCAAGTTCATAATGGGGTTAGATATAGGTACTTAGGCCTCAAACTAGCCAAGCCTAGTGAATATGTCCCTCACCAACCAAGTGGTCTCCCATGACAAATGAAAATAAAGATTACGGCATAGGAAACCCCAATAATATGTTCCTCAAGTTAGCCCTCTAGTGAAAAAGGAATGAAACAATGCATAATGTTGTATGAATCCTTTAACACCTCCCAACAACAATTAAGGAACCTTTGTTCAGTCACTTTAAAGGTACAATGTCATTCAAATTAAATGTTAAATTTTCATTCCTTTGTTTGAAGCGAATACATACATAGATAGACTATAGAAATGGTTAAGTGTGTTGGAGGCTTATTCCTTTATTCAAATTTTTTCCAATAATGATAATATCACCTTTGTGCTCCCCAAGTCCATTCCATAAGTTAAATACTGACAAGATACATGTGACGCAAAACATGTTAGAGAATAATTTGAAGCATTTTATATATAACCCACTTGGCTTACTTTTTTTGATGCCTTAAGGAGGATTTCTATCATGTTGGAAAATATAGTGGCAATACACATGATGCATAACTTTGTGTTATGAAAAGGATTGGAAGTTGTTGGTGTATACCAATACCTTTTCTAGCATACATTTGAAGTTGCATATCGACAAATTTGAGCAGCACTTAGTTTTAAAATATCATAATGGCCTACATAGGCACATCTAAACAAAAATGTTTATGGACATTAAGCACAAGTTTTTCCAAAAGGTTAAAAGAGAGTTTGGGTTTGCAAATGAACCATAACAAAAGAATGGTAAAGGCAATCCTAATTGGTAGATAAGGGATAAAGCAAAGATATCCAACCTCAAGACAACTAGTTTAAGCCACATGTAAACAAGAGAAATAAGAAGTTGAAGAAGGAAATTGGAAATAAGTATGAGATCCACAAAATCCCTTGGCACAACACTACCAAATTTTGTTTCAAACAAACATTGTTGGTCGAGTTGAAAGCATCAATAGATGATTTTAGCTCGGACTCTAATTGGAGCCAATTAATTAGAGATAGATCATCAAAATGGAAGGCAATGTTCCCATCATTATTGTAATGATCAAAGTAGAGGAATTAGAGGAGCCAGAGGAAAGTGTGTGCATCTTCCACTCACATATGTGGGTGAACAGAACCCCATTACAATTCACTTTTTCTAGTGATATCCAAGAGAAATTTATCTCAATATAGGTCATCAAAAATTTAAAGTTGTTACTGTCTACTCTAACACTAACGAAACATACGAAGAACATCAACTAAGTTGTGCCCCTAAAGTTGTCACCTATTCTTCAGGACCTTAGACATGCATCCAACCTTAGAAAGGGAATACCCACCCCCAAGCCACAAAATATATACCTTCTAGGTTCTCATTACATCTCTAGGAAAATAGCTAAAAAATGATAGTCGCAACAATCTAAATTCAATAAGAAGATGGACACAATCCCTAATGTTATTCTTCTTGTAGTTATCTCTTAGAAAATGGTCGTATCGTTTGTTAACAAAGGTATGATTGGTTAATTGATGAGAATTTGGATTTATATGAGATTAATGTACATTTGGGTGGATAAGAGTTGGATAACTCACTCAAAGGAAATATCACATACTAATTTTGTGTAAGCGTGTTTTATACATTCAAATTTGAGATAGAGGATCAATATCTCATATTTAGAAATTTGTCATATTAGTTTGGAAGAAGGGGAATACCTCTCAAATATGGGACTTAACATTTTTATCTAGAACTTGAAATCCCTTCCATGGTTCTAGTATGGGCTTGGCTACCACATCTTCACTTGCATTACTAGAATAGAAATTACCTGAATAGTGTTGTAAATTCCTTGAGAAAAATAAAATGATAATTCAAAAAAAAAAATAGGGATGTTTTCATGTGTAAGAATATGTGTGGAAATTGATATAGTCCCTAAAGTTGGTTAATTGAATTTTGAGAATTGGAAACACGTGAAAAAACTTAATTATTAATAGTTGCCTTTCAAGTGTAAATATTTCCACAAATATGGTTGTTTTTCCAAGGATGACAGAAAAGTAGTTCCAAAACAAGTATCAATTGTAAAAGAAGAACAATTGGAAGATGTAAAGAAAAACATAGACTTTAATTTTGGTAATCCTATAAAATAAATTTACATTGCAATACAAGGCTAACCTAATCAATGGAATGCAACATCTTTTGGAGAAAATGCCCAAAAAATAAATCAACGCCTACTTGAAATATATATGATATTCTCTCCCAAGAAGAGGTAGACACTTTTACTAAAAGTAATGATCCAACCTCTAAAAGAAAATGTAATACAAACCTCAATTATTACCCATATCTACTCAATCCCGTAATTGGGGTCTATGCTTACCCCCAAACTCAACTCCCTTTTAAAAATTCCAGAAGAAATATATCACGTTGAAATATATCAACAAAAGGGAGATGATGAGACTAAAGATGAATATTTTCCCCAAAATGTTGGTTATAAATCAATAAGGTAGAGGTGAGTAGACAAAAATAATAAGGATAAAAAATTAAGTACCCAAACAACCATTGAAAGCTTACTAGTTAGAGGAGCTAAATATCATTCTAAAAAAACCCCAGAAAAAACATGGACCTTTAGAGGGATAGAAATGCATAGCTCAAAACCCCCATTAGTTAAATAATGAATGTAGTATCTTAGAACAGGAGGGAATTAGGTAGTAAGTTCAAAGATAAACCGCTTATGGATCTAATTAGAGTGGAAAATCCAATTAATACCCCTATCTATGGGACTAAGCTCAATGAAACTAAGGCATTAAAAGTTGGAAAGAAACAATAGAAAAGCAATGCATGTGTGCTTGTTGATGCCAAAGGTGCCTCAAGAGGAACATGCATATTATGGGAAAACTTAGTATTTGAATTGATTTACTAACAAAGTACACAACATTGGATTTTATGAAGAATTACTCATCAACAAATAGGTATGTGTGTGTGTGTGTGTGTGTGTGTGTGTGTGTGTGTGTTTTCAATGTTTACATGTCGATTCATTATGGAGAGAAAAATTAATGTTAGAACTCACTACTAACATTAAGGGAAATAAAATATACAAAAATAAAAATATAACATTATAGTCAGGGACTTCAATCTACTAATATTAAAGGAAATAAAATATACAAAAATAAGAATATAACATTATAGTCAGGGACTTCAATGCAATACCATTAAATAAAGAAAAAAATAGAAATCATTGTTAGATATCCATTTAGAGAAAGCATGGGTGATCTAATTCCAAACTAGGAATTAATAGATATCAAACCAAAAAAAAAAGTTCGTTTGGCCTAATAGGAGAGTGGGACTAGGGCAAATTTCAACTGGATTGGATCATTTCCTTGTTCATAGTGATATTTTGTGTGATAATCAAACCGTAACATCTTATATCATTCCTTTTAATCTATCAAACCATAATTTGATCCTACTCATCTAATGTCTTGCTTACAACCTTTAGCCCATATCCTTTCAATTCAATTCATTTATGGCTACATAATCCAAGAGCCATCAAAATCATCTTCAAGACTTGACAGCAACTTGTGAAAGGATCCCCCTCTTACATCTCGAAGAAAAAGTTGAGATAGTCAAATGGGCATTCGGAAAGTGTGGGCCAAAAGCTCATATACTCCACCTGCTTAAGAAAAAAATTATTTACAAAATCAACTCAAGGGGTGCAAACAAAAATGTACATGGTGGAAGTGAGAAATCAATGTAAGTGAAATAAAGAGAACGAGGAGAGAATATCCATAAATCGTGTGGAAAAGAAGAAGAAGAATGGCATATGAAATCATAAATTCAATGGATTCAATTAGGAGATAAAACTACAGTATTTTTGGACAATCAATCTAAGGCCAAACTTTTGAAAGGTACAATGAAGGAGATAAGGTTAGAAAATGAAGATCAACGAGTGAGTTTGACAATATTAAGGAGAAGACATTTGATAATTTGTACACCATGAAAGAAAAAGAAAATCCATAGACTACCATGGAAATGCCTCAACATGTCCCATGTTTTGTTTTAATTGATGAGAACATAATATTAACAAAAGAGATTTAAGAAGGGGAGATAATTGACCAAATTTGGAATCATTGACCCAACAAAATTTCTGGCTAAATAGGTTCCCAATCCACATTTTCTAGGAATCTTGGTATATTATCAAATTGGATTTGAAATGGATGCTTACTTACTCTCAAAATAAATGCAAGCTTGGGAGAACTACAAATTCCTAATTACTAACCTTGGTTCCTAAATAAAGTAACCCTACTTCTTTTTCAATATTTACACTAATTTCATTAAGTAACTCATGCACACAATCTTAACTAAAATTCTAATAAATAGATTGAAAAAGATAACATTGACTTGGTTTCTGACAATCAAGGTGGATTTTTCTACCAAAGATGAATCATATAAAATATAACAATGGTGCATGAGGCTATTCAATCTAGAAGATAAAAGGAAAAGGGGATGATAATAAAAAAGGACATAGCAAAAGAATTCTACTAGGTTTTCCAATCCTTTCCATTTTAAGTCCTTTATAAACTTGGCTTCATGTAATCTTTTATTGTTTGGGAAAAATATTTCATCGAATCCCCATGGATTTCTCCGCTAATAAATTGTAGTCTCATTACCTTCTTTACAAGAAAAATATGTCTCGGGAAAGGTTTCACCCATTCCCCTCTCTTATATATAACCATGCCATTTTTTTTAGTAGAATATTGGAAAGGGAGGGAGAATTATGTAACCTTTAAGGGCTGTGTAGTGTAATAGGTGTAAAGAGTATTAACCACTCCTAGTTGGGCTTATTTGGGGGAACTGGGGGGTGGTTGTTGTTAAATTATTATGAAATTAGATTCAAATAAATGCTAGATCAATACCTAAATGCATTAGGTTGTGTTGACGGTTTTGAACCTGCTAACATTAAAGGGATCTTCCCAATATGAAATCCCAACTACAACTCACATTGTTTGGAGTAGGTGTCCAAACAGTGGTTCATAGTGCAATGCTGTTGGCATTATGGCATAGGTTTGATGCTATGGCTCTGGTGTTGTCCTTGATGGCAACTCATCTTGGTGACAGATCTCAGTTCAGGCACTCAGAAAGAAGAAAAAGACATATACGCAGGTTCATCTACACAAAGACGCGTATACACGCGGGTTATACGTTACAAAAGCGCGTATATGTTGGGGAACTTACTCTTGGTCCATGGTAGTTAGTCCTTAGGATTTGAACCTATTGTTTCGGACCATGGCATCTCGTCAGATGTGTTGATCCCTAGTTTTGGGTTCATGGTATTGAAATGTTATGGTTTTGGACCGTGGTATTGTGGAAGGCCTAAGACTATAAAAGAGGAAGGAGATCTTGTGGCGAATGATCATCTGAATTATTATTGAAAATCTGAAAAGTGGTAGATCTGGAATACTTGTAATTGGGTTATGGTGCAGATCTAGATCTAAATGAAGGAGGAACCTTAGCGCAAAGAGAAGGATAAGGTCTATTAATGGGTCATAATCTTTAAGCTTGAATGATAGTATCTTTGTATGATATTTGGTGCTTGCTTGATCTATATCACTGATGACCTCAGTTAATTAGCATTTTGAATATCTGAAAGAGCGAATTATCCTTTATAGATCTGTACGCAGGTTCAGTGAAGCGAAGGCACGTATACACGTTGGTTCAATGAATTAAAACGGTGTATACGCAGTTTGTTCCAAACACAGAAGTGTATGCACGCATGTTGCAGGTTATTGAAATAGCGTATATACTTTAAGTTGTGATCTAGCTGCTTCTGTTTATTGTTTTTGTGTTCTGGGTTCAGATTTTGGTGTGTGGTTTCTGGTACTGTGTTTTGGGTACATCTGTCAGAGAAGTATCTACTTGATTCAGATCTAATTGATGGAAAGGAGATTGGTTGACCGATAAATTCTTGATGATTGATTGATGTTCATGGAACCAATCTGAAAATTTATAAAACGTGGTCCCTGGAAGAAAGAGAAGGTTGTAGCCTTCTGTAGGCCATCACCTACGTACTAGTATCTTGGCTAGTGAAAGAGCTAAAGGGGGGTTGTAGATCCCTTCCAGGAGAAGCTGGAGAACGAGTGAGGGTTGTAGCTCTCTACAGGTTGGAGCCTGCATACTGGTAAAGGGCTGCACCAGTACATTGTAAAAGAAGTTTCTAATTTAAAAAGAAGATAGAGACGAATTGCAGCAGGTGGTTTTCACCCACATTGGGTTTCCACCTTATATCTTGTGTTCTTGTGCGTGATTGTCTTTATATTCTATTTTACTGTCTCTAGTTACTGGTTATTTGATTCTGCAACACAAATTAACAATCATCATCAGGAAGATAAAGTAAATTAAAAGTTTGCTTTGTATACGTGGTTTTCCTTCTGCATAGTTGTGTATATACGCGGGTTTAACTTACTGAAGTAGCGTATATAATTTGTTTTGGAAAAGGAATACTTGACTTGATAATATTGATTCACCCCC
>APFE031312248.1:0-25126 GCA_000404065.3 Pinus taeda | reverse complement strand
GTTGGGTCCTCAAATTGTATAAATAAGAAGGCTTGGGCCCTCATTTGGGTTAGCTAGTTGTTAGCCATTTGATAGCCATTTTATAGCTAGTAGTTAGTCATTTTGGTTAGCTAGTTAGTCATTTTGTTTTAGCCATTAGTTAGCTAGTTTGTAATTCAATTTGTAGGCCATGGATTAGTTTTGCTTTCAGCTCTTTCTCAAGCTCTCCTTGTGGACAGTTTTGATGTAACTTTTCATTCTTGGTTAATAAAGATGGATCCAGCTTTGCACCAGCTCTAAATCTCTCTTGGGAGGCTGTAGTTCTTGGGGTTGGGCCCATCTCAAGCGCCCAGTCCCTCCCTTGTTTATATTTATGTGTCTTTGCTGCATTCTCATAATAAAATCTGCTATTTGAATTCATGGCATAAGTAATTTAGGTTGATGCATTTTCGGTTTGGTGACAGTCATAATCATTTGTTTCATTTAAACTCCTCTTTCTCGTTCCATTACCATCTCTTCCATCTTGATCACGCATGCAAGCATATCTCCTCTACCTTCCCTTCGTTCTGTCCACTCCTCAAGTAACTTCATTTCCCAACCTTTCATTGACATAACCCTTTACCTTCAACATACTCCCTACACCCATTTCCCATCTCATTCCTCCACTTCTGAGCCATCACCAGCCTTATCCCTACCTCACATATCTCTTCCTACCATTCCATCACTCCTCCATCATCTCCCAAAACCTCCACAGCCAATCATCCTGTAGAAGACTTACAGGACTATCCTGTAGAAACCTCTGAGTATCCTGTAGGATCCCCTGCAGACATCCTGTAGGAGGCCACTCACTCGGTTGCTGAGCTTCTGAATGTGAGGAACCTCTGTGGATGGATTCTAAGGATCCCTAGGGACCTCTCCTAGCCTCCCCAACCTGTCCCACGTTTTCCTTCCTTCTCCATCCCATCTGCACAACCAAACCCTGATTAGCACACAATCATAATCATTCCACCCACTTAATGGAAAAGTACAAAAACATTCTTTTATGATGTAAGTAGTTTAGATCCATGCATTTTCACTTATTAGAGATAGTAGCAGCATTGGTAGGAGTTTCCTTCACGTCATTTGCATTATAGAGGCTATACTAGTTAAATTAGGGTTTCCTAGGTTTACATGCTTTGATTTGCTTTCAGTTCATTTTTGTCAATTAGATTAGTCTCCTTTGAGCTAGCTTTCATCCATCATTGATAAAGCTTCTTCTGTGAGCCTATAGAAGTTGGCTTGAGCCCTAGCGGACTTGTGCCAGCTGACCAAGTGACAGCTGCGACAAGAGCTAGCACTTGTGCATATAGCACCGCCGCTTCCAAGTTTGTACGAACTACCGGGTTGATAAAATTAAGAGACAGGAAGCCCCAGGAGTTGTAGCATTATTGCTACAATACTGGGGCTCACCACTAACCTATTTTCATCTGTTTACCTAGTTGTTCTACTTTTATTGTGTAGTAACTTTTTACTGTAAATTTCTCACAGTAAATCGTTCATCTTTTCCCACCATTCTGCATCACTTAACTTGACATTCATCATCTGCCTATATATCTCATCGACCTTAGTATACTTGGCAAAATTGGGTTTAGTGATGAACAAGTGTTTTATCTCATGCTAGAGAAAAAACAAGTTCTCAAATGTATCATACAAAACTTTGCTTGTTGGCAGTGCTTTTATACATGAAGTGCTAGCTTATTCTTTAGCCAACTGCTTGAGTCTATTATCATAGTCTAGCATTTTCATAAGTTTTTCACTAATGACCAATGGACTGGGTAATCCTTTCTCCCTCAAAATTTGGAATTTGGCCATGAATCTATCAATGGCTACCTACATGTTGTGGCACTTTTCTTCTAAGTTCAGCATTAGGTTTCTTTTAGAAAGGACCTTCCTTATTTAAAAAATGGTTTCAGTCATGTCTTCTATATTTAGCTCCTGAAGCTCATATCTATTTTTGTTGTTAAGGAAGTGGATGAGTCTATTGGCATCCTCAGGCATGTCACCCAATTCCTCCTTGACTTTCTAAATAGCTATTGTAGCTATCTTTATCAATTTTATCTGCTCAAAAATAACTTGAATAGATGGCCAAATATCCTTGACGGAGTCAATGATATTGGCCCATAACAGTTCCTAGGCTTGTCCAAGGGGTTTCTCCAATGTCAAGACTTTCTCCATGGCTTTGACTCTTTCAATCATTTTGTTGGCCTTTTGTGCCTCTTCCTTTTGCATAATTTGGGAAAGTTTGTAGTCAGTCTCTAAACTTGCCACCTTTTCCTTCAGTCCATTCATTTCTGTAGCCTGAATTGACATCTCTTCCATGGATCTAACTAACTCTGTTGCTTTTATCTTGATGCACCTGTTGTTGTAGACTCTGCGGTAACTGACAATGTTGTGGCAGGTGGAGCTGTAGGTGCTAGTGAAGTTGCCAGACTGCAGCAGACACTGTAGGAATGACATTTGTAGAAGTTGTGGCAATGTCAGTTTGTTTTAATTGGATCAAGCTATCCAATTCTTTCTTTGTCTCTCTTAGTTGATCATTAAGTTTTAGGACCAAATCCATTAACTCTTCATGCCTAGTTTGGCTCTCTAAGAATTCAAGTGTTTGAGGATGTTGCAGCTAAGGTATCTTTAATTGCTTCTTCAATGCAGAAATATCATCGTTCTTCTTCTTTATCAGTTGCTCAGTAGCTTTTATATCTTTGGTACCATGTCCCAACTCAATAACCAAGTCTTCCAAAGACTTAATCCTCGTATCCTTGGCCTGTGAGGAGGCCTACTCCAACTGAACTGTGTTGAGATGTAGTTCAATGAGTTTTGTAGCTGATGGGCAGATATGGCTTTACTTGTAAGGGTGGATTATATCATCTCTCCAGCCTGTTTATACAGTTCTATCTAGTCTATGGGATGAATATCCCTTGCCAATACTTTGAAGTCAACCCTCTTGAAATCTGAAGATGTCTTAGGCTGCTGTGTTGTAGGTTTGATAAAGGACATTTGAATTTTTCCCTCCTTGATGTCAAAAGCTGACATTAGTCTTGTTTGATTTGTTGGAGTAATTTTTAGATATTGTGCATAAGTTTGAGCTTTGATTTTCTCATTCCTCATTTTCATTTCTTTATAACTATCCTTTATGTCTCGGTCCCTATTAGCAGGCCTACTGAATGAAGACACTTCCACACTAAGTTGCCTTTCCAACACCTGAGTCTGTGATGTGGATGGATCTTGTATGTCTCCAGATGGAGTTGTGGGCCTGCTTATGTTTGCCTTTGTGTTGGTTATCTATGCTGATCCTTCTGTATATTCTTGTTCAGAGGCAAGATTGAGCCTTTGCCTCTTGTTGTGACTTGTTTCCTGTTGCAGACCAGAAGTGTCCATTCCTAAACTGGAAGCTCCCTCTCTATTTCTTTTTGGATCTTTCTCCTCGACCTGAGGAGTCTACATGATAAGAGGGGTACTCATGGTGGCTTCTTGTTGTCTTGGCACTTGCAGAAATGAGCTCTCATCAAGTTGCCTCTCTAGATCAATCAAGGTATTCTCAATGTCTACCTTTGTATTATCTCTATCTATAAGAGTGTTCTCCACCCACTCAGATTGATTGGCATAGGCTTCTATTTCAGGTATGGGGTGATGAATGTAAGGCCCCAATTTGGCCCTTGTCCTAAGTTTTGTCATGAATCCTTGAGGGTCATATCTCCACAAGAAACTTTGTTGGAATTTCATTTGCTACAAAATTTGATCTGCTTCCTTCCCTACCTCTCTAGAATTGCAAATGGAGGGGCCCAATTGATCTTTGACTCTGAACTAGGTTTTCTTCTTGGCTGAAACAAAATTTACTTCATCTAAGTTCATTATCCGCCTATAATATTCCAAAGCAAATAAGCTCATGGGGAGGTATTTGGGGAGTTTATATGGTGCAAGCTGGCACCCATAGATCCTTATCTCTATGTGGTTTTGGTACAGGTACCAATCTCCCACTTTGGTTTTTTTGGATAGCTGGAGGACCCTTTTTATATTTGGACTTATCCTAGGTGGGGGATTTCCCGTAAGCATAGTCATGACTGGATGTACAAAAGAGTCTATAAAATCTTAATAAGTGTTTGGTGATCCATATTTGTGGAACAATGGGGTCCAAAAAATGACAGGCCTAGGCTGACCTTTGGTATCAAGCTTCTGGAGAGTGAAAGGAAATATGCCTAGTCGGTAATACAGGAACATATGATAGAGGACAGAGGAGTATTTAAACACACTTTAATTGCTCATTCTAGTAAACTGCTCATGCATCCTATCAGCTATAAACTCAACAAAATTGTACAAAACAGCAGGAGGTTGTCCTGGGGTATAAATGGACATGAAGGCAAGTATAAGCTCATCAATGAATTCACTGGTAGTGTAGCCCAAAATGTAGGATATCATGGCCACAACCTTCTTTCCCCTTGCAGAGAAGATGGTTGACACATATGGAGAGGGATCTTTGGGCATATGTTTTTCTTCCACAATGAAAGTTTGGAGTAACTAGGCCAATCTAGATGGGTTTAACTTGGTGTACTGGTCTATCAGATCCCCAATTGAGAGTGGTGTTAGATTAGGTCCTGGTTGAAAATGTAACATTTCATTTATGGATTCGGCCGTGTGGTGAAAAAAACCTTCTAGTCGTGAGACATGATAGTTCTATGGCTAGGGACGTAGCATGCATGGCACATGTGGGCAATTTTTGGGAAGATATGCACTTGGGGGAACCGATATCTAGGAAAATTGACTCCCAGAGGCCAATGTCATCTGAATGGTTCAGGTAGTTGTCTCTGCTTAAACAATGAACTTTGAGCAGGAGCTCTGGTGTAGTGGTATCTTTTATTTGGAAGTCCTTGTTAGCCAGGGGAAGGTGGTATAGGTCCAAATGTGGGGTCATCACAGGTCAGACATCCATGGCCACAAGGGCAGCCATTGTTCAGTTCTTCTGGATTTGAACTAGGCGTTGGGGGTTCACTCTAAGGTTTTGAATACAAATTTGAAACTTCAAAGGGTTCTGGCCAGAGGTGTTTGTGATTTTAAGTATTTTTCAATTAATTGGACTTAACGAGAATATTGAATAGGCTGAATGTCTTTCAATTTTGCAAAGGAAATGGTATTCTATGGTGAAATACCTGGAAATTGGACGAATTGGCTTCAAATTTATGGTTCTCTACAGCTGCAGAGGTTTGTACGGACTGGGAATTTCGTTGGGTTGTCTACAATGTCTTCTCGAGCGAATTTTGAAGTGTGCTGCTCAATTCAGCGTTTGCTAGGGTGCAAAGGTTTTCCTCAGTTTTGCAGGGAAAGTGAGTGAAAAGAGCAAAAAGAGGGATTTTCAGCTTTTTATAGAAAAATAGTGGTTTTTTGGCGGGTTCATTTACAAATGAATAGTTGGCAGTTTATTCAGTTAAGCAGGGAAGCGGTATTAGAGGGTCGTCGCAACACTTTTGTGGCGCGAGTGATATTCGAGAGGGGTCACTTGATGTGCTTTAGAGCGCGACACATAGCATTCGAGGCGTCAGGGAAAACTACTTTATTGGGCAGGTAAAGGTAGGTGATCAGGTTCAGCTGATATGGATGTAGGCCTTCAGATGAAAAGGATGTTGATCGAATGGTGATCGGGCAAGGGAAATGCGTGGGTGATAAAGCACGGGTTTAGGGGACGGCCCAGCGTTTAAACACTAGTGGTATGGGTTTAATTAGGATTTTAATCATTGGGTTGAAAGTTTAATGGAAAATTTTAATTCTGTGGGTAAAGGTCGGTGGTTGGGTGAACCGGATATGACTGCGAACCGTAGGATTTGGGCGCGGCTGATCGGACGATGGTCGGTTGAGGGAATGGCTTGGATGAAGAGTACGAAGGGTTTAGGTGGGTCCGACTCTTTAATCACAAGTGATTTGTGATTTATTTAGGGTTAATGAGGGGATTTATATGTTTTGCAGGGATAAGGGGTAATTGTATAGTTTTTAGTAAAACTAAGGGTAGGGGGTATTTACATAAGGGAATTAATTCATTATGGGATAATGGGATTTCGGGGAATTAATTAAATAAAAATTAGAAATTAATATGAAATATAAAGGGTGGAGTGGGTTTTTTCTAAGTAAAAAGGTGGAATGTCACGTTTGTGTGCTTTTCATACCTTCAATACTTAGGATGAAGTGCTTTTTGTGGGTTTTTGAGTGAAAAGGGATTTACATGGGGGTTTCCACTTTTCCAAGGCAAATGGTGTCAACCATAGGAAAGTGGGGTTTTATTAGGGAGATGAAGGGAAACAAAGGGAAATGAATTTTTTATGAAGGGGATTCTAGCGCTTGTGCCCATAAGTCATTAAGTCGAGCGTCTGGTCCCTCCAAATTCAAAGAAATGCTCTGAGCCTCTTTTACTTAAAGGATTTGAGTACTTAGAACCTATTTGTGGGAAATTAGTAAGTAGAGGGGCGAAATAATTGAGGGGATGTTAAATAAACAAAGTTGTAAACCATTGTCCTTGCTTCATTTACTACTTATGCACATTTAAGGGATGCATTTAAAACATGACATAATTGCTTTTGTGTAATCACATGATATTTCTGCAAAATTTCTTCTACTTACCCATTCACTCACTCTACCATTTCTTCTTCATTTTTTTAGGGTGCATTTAGGCTAGAAAACCCTTATCAATTCTTTTTCTTTTTCTTTTACAAAGAAAACTATCTAATTCTAACCTTATATCCTCCAAGGGCTCAGATTAAATTGATGAACTCCTTTTATTTACTCTACCTATCTAATGATCTGCCAAGGTTAAAATGTTTGGTTAGTTTTTATTCTCTAACTATAAACATAAAATTCAAAGCATGGTTTAATCAAGATTAAACAGGTGGCATGAATAACAAGCTGCACACAATCATTATTATGCATAAAAGTAAATAGTAGTGGCATTTTGACTTGCACACTTTCATGGTCTCCTTTGTTTTTTGGGGTTCATATATTTTCATTTTGTTTTTTACCTTTTCTTTTTTTATTTTTTTTATTTTCTTTTGTCCTTTGATTATTTTTTTAGGATGTACCCTATTTACATTTTTTAATTTTTAATATGGAAAACATTTGCAGAAAGCAAAGGTATGTACAATATTACAAGGCTTAACCCTAGTCATTCAAAATTATGACTCCTATTGGTATAGGAACCTAATACCTGGTATCATGCAAGTTCTTTGTCATTTTTTCATTCTTAGTCATCAGGTATTCAAAATTTGAGCTTGTTGCTCCTACATAGGCCAAGCTAGCTTGGGAAATGGAAATTGGATGCTTCTTGGTTTATGAAACAATCACCCTTTCCTTGATGAATATAGGTGATGCGTGATCATCCAGAAAGTGCTTCCTCCGCGCATGTACAATCCTCTTCTGGAACTCATCAAATGATAGATTGTACACATCCATGACCAGATTATCATCATGGAGAAAAACATCTCCTTGCTCGCCCGAGACTGGTTTTGATACTAGAGGTGGTGGAGATTAAGGTGTGACCTGTGGTGCCCTTGGAATCAGGTTAGTATCTCCATGTCGTGACTCCTACTCCAAATCCATATCTCTAACTTCAATTAGTTTCTCAATCTGTTAAGAAACTTCCTGATCCTACATATGTTCACCCTCTTCCTCAACTGTTGGTTTTTCTGTCTCATCAACCTGTATCGGCAATGTTTCCTCCAGCACTGCACCACGCCTTTGTTCTTCTTCCTGCTTCTGCTTCTCTTCTCTTTCTCTCCTCTTCAACTCTTGGTCTTCCTTCATCTTCTTCTCTGTCTCCTATAGCTTCAGTTTTTCTTTCTGTAGCCTCTTCTTTTTTCTCTTACTTCACTCTACTCTCTTCATTTGATGCTCCCTCTTTGCTTCCGCTGCCAAAGCTTCCTTGTTAAGGATAGCATCTACCATCATTTTGCAGCTTTTTTCTACCTGGGGATCATTAGCAATCTTCCTCTCTACCTCGTCCTACATTGGATTCTTTCCTTTTGCTATTGTTGTTGTTGCTTCCAAAGTTGTTGTTGTCTATAGACCAACCTTCCAAGATCTTGCTAAATTGAATAACTCATTGAATCTAGAGGCATTGTAGCAGTACCTCCAAGGGTCCTCCTCTGGCTAATGACATGTCTCGTGGATCCACGGAAAGTACACTCTCGCACAGTGTTCCTTACAAATATTGTGGGGATCATACAAATTAAAGTATCTAGGGTTGAACTCAAATTTCACTAGGTTGTTAGTCTTGGCATCTGCATATCTCAAGCTCTTAATCTCATATAATCTAATCTGTAAAGGAAAAGCGAGCCATGGCTCTTTCTTCTTCCTATTCAGTCCTCCTAATAACCTTGTAGCAAGGTGGTATGATAGTTCTTGCATGATTAGTTTGTCAGTGGCATACCTTGGTAAGACATGCAGAGGATTCCCTCTGCCAAACACTCTGATGAAGGTATCACCTAATAAGCCATACCAATCTACAATCTTTATTATCGCCTCCATTACTTCTTGAGACATGCAAGGTGGATCCTACTCAAAGATAGTCTTGTATAATGGGATGATAAAATGGCCATTTAGCCTTCCATCATCCTCTATAGTTGTAGTTGGAAAGAAACCTGCAATAGATATTCACGGGAGTCTCTCATGGTGTTTATGTCCAGCAAATTCCAGGGAACCATTGTTGTGCACAGATTGCATCCAATAAGTATGCAAACATGTAGAACCTTGCTTGCTCATCCTTGGGTGGATTCCTAACCTTGGCCACATGGGACTTCAACTGTTGAGCCAACATATCCGACCAATTGAATGGCCTCCCATCACTTACCAATTGGTCCAATAAGACTGCCCACCCTTTAGGAAAGGTATTTGTGCTCTCTTTACCATATATTCTCTAGGAAAAGATGATCAAGAACTGGTAAAACTTCCTCAGGGACTTCATCTTGTAAATTTGGGTGGGTGTTTGTCTAAAATTTGATGGTTCCTTCAACCAACACTTGACAATGCCTCTTGTGTTCACATAGCTATGGGTGGCATATAAGAGTGAGTCCATGCGCTTCACCAGATCAGGTAAGTGATACATCTGCTAAAAGTTCTCTGCCCTGAAGGTGGCAAGCTCTCTCCCGCTGGCACTACTCAATGTCATAGTCTCTTCACCTATATGTGATACAATCCATCTAATTATGTCTGCACACTTGAAGATGGGATACCTACGTGCAACCTTGTATAACCTTGACCATTGAATGTTCAAATAAACTTTTCGATCTTCCAAGTTTGCCTTGAATTCCTCTACAAAAGTGCCTTTTATCTACAACCATGTCAGTGTTGTTCCCTTCTCAATGAACAGTTGAGTTTCTGCATATAATGGAACATAAACTAATGCTTACTCAACTTCTTTGCCTGTACTTATCTTGACGATTTCCTTTGATGCAACTGTCTTGGATGGCATTGTGACTGTTGGAGAGATGCTCAAAAACTGTTGTACCTATGGTACAGAGAGGACATTGATGGCAATCAAATTTTGGATAGAAAACAAGACAATTTCAAGTAGCAATTCGGGCTCATTATGGGAAGGATTACATAGTTTTGACTGACAAGGATCACTAAATCATAGTGGGAACTATGCACTATGCATTCCTAACAGTCAGTTGGGAAGCCTGATGACTAGAACTGCACAATGTGTAGTTCAATTAGGGCCAAGGTCGAGAGAGACTTCTCATTACACAGTCTTAGTGGCCAAGCTGGGAGGTTGGCTCCTGAAACTTCACAGTTGGAGCCAGCCAAAGCTAGGATCTATGCAATACCATAAGCCAAGGTAGAGGCCTTGAGTCTCTAGATTACGCAAAGCTAGTTGTGCACAGTGAGATATGGGCAAGGGAACCTAGATCTGCCCATCAAGAGTGTGAAAAACAAGTAGATCTAAAAGATAGTGTGATTTTGAGTGCATATATGGCGAAGTGTTGATGTATGCATGTGAAACAAGTGCATAAATTGATTAAGCTGATGGAAAATGAAGCATGTGAAGAGAGTCACCATAATTTACCGTTGGTGCAAAAATAAGAAACACATGCGACACTTGGGAAATACAATCTATAAATTGAAAATACACTACTACAAGCTAAAACACGTTAAAACACCAACAGTCATTCAAAGAAACAAGTGAAACAACACTCTCACAAGCTAAACAACAAAAAGCAATAGAAAAAGAAGAAAAACATGAGAAAAGAAAAACTCACCCAGAGCAAGGCTCATTGTCAGTACCGTGCATTTTTTGAGGTCAAGGCTCATTGTCAGTACCGTGCATTTTTTGAGGTCAAGGCTCATTGTCAGTGAGGACTGCGCAATTCCTAAGAGCAAGGCTAGTTGACCTCAATAATTGCATAGTTCTGTGAGGCAAGCCAAGAACTTTTAAGGAACCAAGTCAGGAGATTGGCTTGTGGGTTAGAAGATGAACTAAGTGAGAAAACACAAGCCAAGATGAAACATATAAGGCTCAATCGAAGCACAAGTACTTTGATCAATCCAAGATTAGTTGTCGTGGTTTAGAAGGAAGGCTCCAAAATCGAAGCATAAGCAAAATTTTGGAGGGTGGTTGTAGTCGCTACAACAGGTGTTCAAGAAAAGAAAGGAAAAATTCAAATATTTAAATGGAACAGAAGAGCCCATAGACTATAGACTATCTCTAGAAATTTTTCAATTCTCATGCTTTCCAACTTGATCTAAATTTAAATATTTGGGAATGTCAATCTCTTCACAAAACCCAACTTTAGTAATGTGGCAAAAAATTATTAATAGATCAAGAATAAGGTTCCTAGCTAGGTATCTTAGTGGTTAAACCTATTAGAGAGAGTAGTCCTCATTAATTGGTGCTTTCCACCCTCTTGATTTATCAAACTTTAGCATAGCCAACACCAAGTGGAACAATGTAGCAGATTGGGAAGGAGATCAAAAAGTTTTTGTGGGGAGCAGTATAGACAAGCACAAAAATAATGCTCTCCCCTAAACTAGAACATCTCAAAAACATCAAAGGACAATGGAGGCTTGGAAGTCAAAGACCTAACACTCATGAACTTTGCTCTGGGAGCATGATCTTATGGTAGTGAACAATTGGGAAAATGGAATGGTGGAAGGAAGTCGTGGTTAAAAAATATTAATGGAGAAAATATGTTTCAATAAACCTCTTGCAAAAAACTAAAGCTTTATGATTTGGAAGCACTGTAAATTTGGAACACCTCTAATCTAGTCCAAGTTAACATGGGTGCCAAAATATGGTGAGCTTCTCAAATTTTGGGAGGATAAAATCATGGGGAAACATCCTATAAAACAAATTTTAGAATTATTGGAGCTGAGAGTGGATGATTACACATGGGTATAAAACTATGTTCAACATCTCCTATTGGGTTGAAACAAATGGGGGCATTTGGCCATTATGGAAATCATTATCTCTCGTCAAGCACCTTGGTATATAGATAGTTTCCTATCTGTTTGTTATGTGGCCTAGCTAATGTGGATAAACGTTCTCATAATAGCCAAAGTTAGGGTCCTTTGTGTAATATTTTTTTAGTCTAAATTAATGTTGCCTCCTTACTCAATAATTTGCAAATTCATTCAAAGAAGGGATGGCATCCCAAAGATCAATGTCAACTAAATCATGGTTCATGGTTGCCTCTTAATAGTAAAAAATATCATAAGTGAGGAATCCTTGGCTCCTCAAGGTATGCACTATGTAAGAAGGTAAGGGGAAACCAAAATCATTTTCTCTTTGCATGCTCATTTAGCTAATACGGATGGAAATTTTCCTTCAAATATCTTAAGAAAAAGGTAGATCTTTGAAATATGTGGACATATATGTTCCATATTAGCATTATAATATATATTAGATAGTATATTATATATATATATATATATATATAGATAATATATATATATATATATATATATATATATATTATTATATATATGTATATATATATTATATATAGTGTATTGTTATGATTAGGTATATAGATATATCATTATATATATATATATATAATTATATATTATCATATATATATATATTATAAAATATTATTTATATATATATATAATTTTATAATATATATTAAACCTATTGAACAAATTGATCCTTAAATGGGTGTGGATGGAATTACTTCAATTCAATTTCTATGTGTGGTGTGGCTCGAGATAAATCCATATTCCATCAAGAATCCTCTTATCCATGATCAATAATAGTCAAATTTATAGCTATCCATATGGAAAGAATTCAGGTAAAAGGGGTGAAGGAGTACAACTTGTTTATGCTTGAATATTAATAAAATAATTGGTTGAAGGACCTTCTAAAGGGAGATGTGACGTAGCAAAGAAACATTGTCAAAAAAACATATTTGGGAAACAATGGCTGATCCTTTTGGAATAAAACAAATTTTTAGATTCCAATTGGCATAAATAAATTCATCCTCTTCCTTTATGGAGCTTTGAAGCGAAAACTAGGGTTATCAAGTGTGGGCTAGATAGTCCTTGATCTTGTCTGAAAAATGAAAGATAGATTTGGGGCCTTGAAATTTCCTCTAATAAGAAAGTAAAGGCAATGGTTTTACACCTATGGTTCAATATCATCAATACTAAATGAATCCAACTCTTGGTAGTTGTAGGAGACTCCAATTACATCATACAACATTTGAACAATTCTAAAACGCTAGTGGGTTGGAATCTAGCTTGACATATATCAATAATAAGGATGGAGGTTCAAATACTTACCTCGATTAAATAATATTTTGTTCTCGACAAGCACACTAATTTCCAAATGGTGTTACATCTTGGAGGTTGGAAAAGTTTGAATAAAAGGTGGGATCCTCACATCTCCAATCCCATATATTTGTATCAATTGTTCAATGTTTTGTATGTCAAATGGAGGTATTAAACCAAAGGTGTCTTGCAATGCCTAGTGGGTGCAAGTAATAAATTGGATAGGACATAGCTTAAAGGATATCCATGCTCATACGATTTGAATGCAAAAATGTCTCATACTCTCTCAACCTTCAATATGGAGAACATGGATGAAATTTTAATAGAGTGGTGGGAGAATTTCAGCGGGATAAATTCGGAATTTTGTTATTTTTGAATTTTATGAGTGTGCTTTCAATTTATTATGTGGAGGATATTTTGTTGTTTCACAAATTGCAAATAGAGGAGACGGTATTAGGCTAGTTCCTTAGTTTTTTGGTGATCTCCTGGGTAATGATGGGAGTTGGAGGAGCTTACCAATTACTTCTTCGCCTTAAGGGAAGTATGTTGTTGAGTTCTTTAATAGTGGTGGTTGACCCCTCCATAA
Source organism: Pinus taeda (assembly GCA_000404065.3). Lineage (NCBI taxonomy): Eukaryota > Viridiplantae > Streptophyta > Pinopsida > Pinales > Pinaceae > Pinus > Pinus taeda. The sequence continues at coordinate 11,781 of APFE031312248.1, read as the reverse complement.
CATCAGAGGCACCCTCAATTATGGAGGGGAATGATAATTATAGACATTGCACCTAATAACCGCTTCGTAAAGCAGTCTTCCATAGTAGAGATTTTAGATTTGGTGAGACACCAGAGGAGACAAATTCACATGTTTGAGGAAAAGGAAATAGATTTCATTAATTTTTTACACACATGGCAAGAAGCACTTTATCTGACGTTGATAAGATAATGTAAGTGGGCTTAGCGCATGAGAAAATCAAAGAAGAACAATTAGTTTAGCCAGGGATGAAGGATGTGGAAATGGAACCAACGTAATAAGTTAACAATCACCTTCAATAAACCAATAAGGAATCCCACAATGGGCATGCTTTCAAATGGACTCTGGATTTCAACATCAATTGTAAAAAAAAATGTGATTGGGACAATTTATTGACACATACACTTGCAAATTTCAATGTAATTATCGAGGAAAGAACATAAGTGCTGCTATAGTGTAGCTATAGTGGTATGATCAAGTTACTAATATATACACTTATAAAATTCAATGTAATTCCTCATGAAAGAATGTAATTGTAGCTATGGTGTCAAATTTGACTTTAATTTTTTTTTTTTTCAAAATTGGAAGCATGTGAAAACTCTTTTTGTATTATTATGCTATATTATGCAATTGAAACATTGTTTTAATACAATTTAACTATTTTAGATTAAAAAAGGAAAAAAAAAAAAAAATTGTTGGTGATGTTGCATCATTAGCCATACACCATTGGTTTTCTAAGCCAAGGATGAAACATTTTCAATAGTTAACAATACCACTTACACTAAAACGTTAAGCCTTCAAAGATAATACATTTTGTCATGCTACACCACTTAAAGTTTGTGATGTTCTTTTAGGATAACCATATATGTGAAGTGTCATGTTGTTCATGAGTATAGGAATCAATGTGAGGTTAGCTCTATGGGTTACTAGAGGTGGGCCCTATAGCCACAATCTTTTTTATCATAACTAGCAATGTGGGAAGGCAATCTCCTAAACTAGGAGATTTGTCATCTTCATGGTTTAGCTAGAGGGTAAATGGAAGATCATTGCAATGGCTAAGGAATTTGCAATGGGTCTTTGTACAAAGAAAAAGCGAGCAGACAAGATATTGTGAGAACACATATATATCTCCAACTGTTTTGCTATTCAACAACCCCCCATTTATTAATAGTGATAGTCAATATTATATTAACAAATGGGGACCCTTTAAAAAATCCTTCCAAAAATAAGTTTAGCATTTAGGCATTTTTCTGGTTAATTTTTGGAATGAAGCAAGATATCAAAATAAAACCTTCTGAAAAATCTATGAAATGTTCGCCTTTTCACATATCATACAATCAAGCATGTCAAAATCCTTTCCATCCACCAAAACTATCAAAAAGCGATCAAAAGAGAGCACCGCGCTAGACCTCAAAACTATTAGGTTTCCCATTTGAACTAAGTTCTAAAGAATTTATTAAAAAAATAAGGTCTGCATCGCAAATCACCACTCACAAGGAGCGCACCTTAAAAAAGTATCTTAAACCATGCAATATGCGAGATTGTGATGACACAATCTCCCTTATCGCATCGCATTAAGAACATTTAAGAGGAGTCTGAAACCTTATCATCATGCGAGATTTGAAAATGTGATTGAAGACCCGGACCCAATTCTGAAATATGTTATAAACAAGCACTCAAGTCCATTGCTTAAGGAAAAGGGTATTTACATAGAAAATCCTAACAAATACGCTATGCTCTAAAACCGATAATGAGCAACCCACATTTCGCATCTTGTAGAAACTAAAGAAATGTTAAAGAAAGTGCAATAATCACAATGCGATAATGTGATTTGTGATATTGCATCGCAATCACAAAATCAGCATTTTTGCAGTTTAAAGGCTTGCCACCCTAAAAAGTTCTTCCCTGACTTTCGATGTAAAGCATTAATGAGCAATAAAACTGGGGATAAGGAACCATTAATGGGAATTTAGTAAGGCTTAATAGCATTTACGTTTGAAAGATAGTTCAACGTGATACGATATCTTCTCACCTGCGTTCAAATAAAAACTCATTTTTTGTCACCTTTTCAAAGTTATCTGCATTATTCATTCTTAGGTTCATTCTTATCTCTGTTTATCCGAAGCTTTTGTTTTGCTCCATTTTCAGGAAAAATCCACAGAAAGAGTCGTTGGGAAAAATGGCAAAGAGGGGCAAGGTAGCTGCATCTGAGAAATCAAAAATGACTCCTTTATTCTCTTATACTACATGCAGCAGAGACGAAGGAACCTCTACGTTGGAAACCATGTATGATTTATTAGAAGAAGAGCAACCAAGACCTCTAGTAACAAAGGCTACAGTCGATGGTCATGCTTCCTCAGACACCTCCATATTCGAGATGGTGTGCTCATTTATGCACCGCCTAGCCGCGAGACTAAAGATAATTTTGTATACATCTATGGTCAAGTGGATAATTGATCAGGTGGATGTCTAAGACAGGGAATTTAAGAATAGCAAGTAGGATGTTATGGAATCCTTTTCACCAGACAACCTGCGACTTATGCACAATCTGCCAAAGCCACAAGCATTCTACAACAAACACTTCCTTGAGAAATTTGCTAAGGAGAATGAAGACCCAGCAGACGTTACGTGAACCTGGATGCAAAATGAAAGCAAGATCAAAGAGGAAAAATCGGGTATGTATTCTACAGCATCTATAGCTCCCCCTCATAGTTTTGCAGCAGCCATGCTATGTAGAATGTTTGGCAAGCTTGATAGTACCAAAATTTCCCCATAATGGTTGCCATTAATAGATGCAGCCGTGAATGCAACAATAATGAATTGGGCTTAAATTTTTTCTGATAAGTTGGCAAAAGCCATAATAGAGTATAGGAGAAAGAGGAGTATCACTTCTAGGTTTTACCCTCCATTTTCATGAGTGCTTATATAATGGACGCTATCTATTTTGGTTCCAAATTTCCTATCATGGGATGGAAGTGGACTGTGAAAGACCTACTTCCAATTCATATATATCATAAGAATATGTGGGAGTCTCAGTTTCACCCCCACTTTTACAGAATTTGTAAAGGGGTTATGTTGCCTGTTCATAAACAGGTCTACAACAGGAATGCCCCTAGATTTTCTAGAGAAGTTGAAGTAGATATCCTACCTGTAGCCAGGTGGTTTGGGGAGGAGACATTTACATATATCAAAGTATTCAGGAGCATTGCTTCATCAGATGTCCTCCCATACTATGTCCCTGATAATTTAATGGCTAGGGAGATAGCCTACCAAACAACAGGAGAAGGTGGGTTGAGCAAGGGATTGAAGGAATAGAAAAAGGCCATTTGGCTTACATTTCCATTGCAATGTGGTGTGTTTGCACTGCACGATTTTGGACATGCATGCAAGGAAGCAGAGACTATGAAATCTCTGAAATTGGCTACATTTCCAGGAAGATAGTATGACCCAAATGGCACTGCCAAAGACTTCACTACTATGGTGAAAGTGAAAATATCCACCGATGAGGAAGATGCATTTGATGACCTCTTCCTACAAAAAGAGACATTTTCATAAGTAAAGCATATGGCTTCACTACTTTTTTGCCCCGGATGATCTTAAGGCCTTCCACGAATACAGAGAGAGGAGATTATTATAGGTCCCATTGGACCTGCTACAGATTGCACCAATAATGGAGCCAACTCCCATTGTAAGCTTAGAGGAAAGCTCCAGAGAAAATTCTAAAGATAATTCCGAAGCAAAGTCCCAAGAGAAGTCTACCCATGAGCCATAGCACTCAGAGCAATAGTCCTAGAATGGGGGTAGTAAAAACAAAGAGTCTAAGAGAGACACAGCCGGAACTACAGAAAAAAGCAACCGAGCAAACCTTGGCGAAGAAACAGGCTGAAATTCCCTCTACCTCTACCCATTCAGCAAAACCTCCAGTTGTTGATTTACAAAAAGAATGGGAGCATTTTAATGAAAAGCTCCATACAGAAGAACAAACATCTAAAGTACAGACTCCACAGCACAAATCGACTCAAGAGGTTACAGTGGAGAAAATTGTAAGTACTCAAGATATAGAGCTCATTCCTTCCACCCCCACTTCTGAAATTGTTTTAAGAATTGAGGAAATTCCTCCCTTAGATGTGTTTTATAGCCCAACCCATAAAGTTGTCATCAAAATATAGAGGAAGAAAAGAAAGTTGGATGTTGCAGCTATTACCACTCCCGACAATGAACCAATGGATATTGTCTGGAGAGATTCACCCATGGACCCATCTAAGAACCTTACGAGACTGTTGCAATTTGTAGGAGCCTATACTATGGCAACTATTGATAAAGAAACAGAGGTTCAAATGCTGCTAAGAAAAAAAGAACAAAAGATCCTGCTTTTGGAACAACAATTAGAGCAAGAAAAATATAACCAACAAGCATAGTTACAATTTGCCAAACTACAATGGGAGCTTGAACAGATGCAAACACAACATCAATCCAGCTTAGCAGAGAATGATGTGTGGATTCAAGCTATGATAGAGAAGTATAAATACAATCTGCAAAGTGGTCAGTTACTAAAAGAAGCACTCAGCCTTAACGCCCGACTAATGCAACAAAAGGAACTTTTGTGCCAAGAAATCTCGCAAATAAATCCTTACTGCGAGATCAGTGATAAGCTAACAAGCCAAGTCGTCGACATGAGGCTTGAGTATGATGAAATCCATAAAATTATTTCTGACTTTATCACCTAGCAAGAATCAGAAGATGGGAGAAAGGTTGATTTGCCAAAACTAGAGGAGTCACATAAAGAAATTCTATTTGCAGATTGGGATTTCGACTCAAGCAAGTAGAAAGGACAATAGCGGTCACGGCAGCAACAACAAACAGCATCATTGAAGCCATTAATGAAAATCTACATGGCACCAACCTGGTTGTTGAATCTATACCAGGATTTCTTCCAAACACCAATCAACTAGAGCAACAATGAAGACAAGCAACAAAGGAAAGGGAGGAGGTGATCAGACAAACAAGCAAGATGAACTGGGAAGCATACTAGCAATTCTTAGTTAAGCCATATAGCCAGTGGATGACCTTGCATTTCTTAACCACTTCCACACAGAAAATGGTGCCAACACTGACAGATGTCGTATTTACTGGGCAATTGAAATCTGCGATCGGCTAACCGACACAACTCAAACCAATGACGGATATCTACGATCTTAAGGATCGAAAGCAAAGGAGTTAGTCACCTTGTTATATTTCTATTTTAGTTTCATTTTGCATAATCTAAGGAAGGTCGCTTAAACCTCCTCAACTATTTTTGTAATATCTATTTTAGGACCTACAGTTTTAGTATTTAAACCCCTCTCATGCATTTAGAGAGGGGTCCAGAAATTTTATTAGAAACATTCTTCAAAACATGCACTTATGTACCTTTGAGGAGGTTCTGGTAGAATGAATGGAACAAGATATATTTTCTTTTATATCTGGCATGTTCTACTGAAATTGCACTTTTGCACTCTTAGATGATGTTGGATTGGTTGGAATTAGATTGATATTGCTGAAACACATGAGTAGAACTTATTACAAATGTTAATTTTTATCTTGTGATTTTGTTTTATTTATGTATCAGGCAATAACTTTTGTTCAATTGCTTTATGTATGAAAGTTTGAATTTCGGTTAGCATTATTGCACTTTTGTATGGTGTTGGCTTTAATTTCTTGCTGAATATGTGAACGATTCTATATGCGATATATCTCTCACAATCTTTTTGGATAACTATTTATTAAAAATGATTATTATTAAATGATTTCATTTCTTATTGCAGTTGAATGATCTTTATTACCAATTGCTAGGACATTATTATAGATCGCATATCTTGCTTTTATTCCCGGGTATAGTTATAGTTAGATAGTGTTTTAAAACTAGGATATATGCATGTGATTAATAGTTTAGATTAGATTACACTTAGTTAAATCATTCCCCCATTACATCATATATCACCCCATCAACACTACCAAAATCTCTTTTTGGGAAACTGGTCCCATTATCCCTAGTCAGAGCCACTACACCAAAGGGAAAAGGAGTTGCCAACCAAGGTCTTGACCGGGTGGTTTTCCCCATGTTGTATCAACAATTTTCGAGGCTTCAACACCAACTCACTTGCAAGAGTACATGGTTTGTTATATAAAATATCTCCTTTGAAGAAAATGGAGATCAAACATCAAAGACAAGAGAGCCACATTCAACTAAGCTCCTCACATTCTAGGAGCCCAATTATATTCATTCAAGATCAGGATGGGACTTGTCAAAATTTGTATTGATTACAGAGCCTTGAAAAAACTCATTGTCAAAAACCATTATCCAATCCATGGGATTTATGATCTTCTCGATGAGATCAAGGACATAAATTCTTTTAGTAAGATTGGCTTGAACTTAAACTATAACTAGGTGGTAATTAAGTAAACAAATGTGTGAAACACAACCTTTGAGTATAAATAAGATATATTCCAGTGGTTGGTCATGCCTTGTGGCTTGATTAATGCCCCAACAACATTCACGAGGATGATGGATAAGATATCATGGACATTCATCAATTCATTTGCAGTCATATATTTATATGATACCATCATCTTCAATAAATCCCAAGAGGAACATCTAAAGCACATTCTATGAGTGTTGCGCACCCTATGGCAACAAAAATTATATGCCCATTTTGAGAAGTGCTCATTGGATATCAAAATCTAGTATCTGGGATACAACATGGATGTGTGTGGTGTGCATGTGGATCCAACTATGATCCAAGTCAAAAGTCAATTGTTGGTGTTGAAGATACTAACAATCTTAATACCATCTTGGGCCTTGTTAATTTCTATCATTGGTTCATGTTGGAATTTTCTCATATCACATAGCCCCTGATCTATGTGATCAAGGTGGAGCCAAAACCAAGTTTGCTTGGGTTGATGCATAACAAAATGCATTTGAAGATCCAAAATAAAACCTTTAGTTCACACTAGTATTCATTTTTCAAGACCTATGACAACCATTCAAGATTAAGACAAATGCTTCAAGTTATGTTGTTGGTTCAATCCTAACTCAACATGGACATCTAATGGCTTATTACAAGGAGACACTCTTTAATGTAGTTCATAGTTGTCCTCATGCATGACAAGGAGATGAAATGCATCGTGTGGGCATTCTGGTAGTGAAAGCGTCATATTATGGGAAATGAAACAATAATCCACATCAATTATAAGCTCTTACAATTCATGCAGACACATATAAAGTTGTAGAACAAACACCATCAAGATGGTGAATGTACCTTAAACAATTCCACTTGAACATTGAGTACAAGACAGACAACACATTTTAACTTGGGAGCTACCTCAATGATCATTCTGTTGTAGCACTAACAATAATGCTTAATTCCTATGAACATAATACTTTTAAGTGGCCCCTTTGTTATGTCAACGATCTTGGATTTACAACTACATGTCAAACATTGGGCGCACATAAACAAATTTTATACTTTCACCTATAGGATGGAGTTCCATGTAATTTGGGCTAGATCTATGCTTCTCTAAGCAAGCTTAAGAAGATGATTTGTGAGGCTCATTATACTAAGTTGGTAGGGTGCAACATAAAGAAAACAATGAAAATAGTGTGTAAGTACTTATATTGGTCAAAACTCTAACATGATGTATGCAAGTATATGAAATTGTGCATTTCTTGTGCCATTAATAAACCAATCATCAAGACGCAGGGTTGCACTCCTTGACCTACGCCAAATAAGCCTTAGGAGTTAGTCCCCATGGATTATATGTTAGGTCCACCCTCAACTAATCATGGTGATGATTTTTTAAGTGTTTGTTGACCAATCTCTAAGATGGCTATTTTGGCACCTTGTAAGAAGAGTATAATGATTGAAGTCATTGGTAATATCTTCTTTGCGCATGCATAGGTTAATTTAAGATACAACATTCTATTATTTATATAGGAATAGTAAGTTCCTTAATAATTTTTGGTTCAAGATGTGGTTGATGATGGACACCGATTGAACCAAACTAATTGTCTTCCACCCATAGACCAGTGGATAGATGGAGGTGTTGAAGGTGATGGAAATCCATCAACCAAAGGGGTCTCCTTGATGTGAAGTCACAATTAGACCTCACACCATTTGGAGTAAAAGCCCCAACAAGAAATACGGTTGGTTGTCATTGTCCTTAGGTATTTTCCTTGGTTGCCATTATTAACATAAGAGGTTATACAAACATTATTTGAAATAAGCAAGTAAGTTGACATTGTAAGGCATACAACTGCAATGTATATAAGGTATTTTCATGACAAGGAGAAAGAGAGTGAGGCTTGATAAGAAAAGTTATAGTACCTTCCTAAAAGACACACACAAGAGTATAAGAGGATCACAAGTTAGTCTGGAAAGTAGTTCACAAGAAAACCACAATCATAAAATCAAATACAACACACCTTCAACAAGATAAGTACCAAAGCCACCGAAATGGTTAAATTTCCTTAGTACATATGAAAAAAACATATACCAAAAACATCTAAAGAATAGTCCTGCAATATTCATGATACATGCACAAAAATGTGTTGATTCGTCAAGACTCAATATTAAGTGGAAGTGCCAAGACATGCAAGTGCAATGTTTTCACACTAGCCCCAATAGTGGAACATTAAGTCACCACTTACTCATCCAAAGAAAGACCTGCTCTCCTATGCCAATGCTAGAGAATACAAACTGAAAGTTCAAGTCCCAAAAGTCCATTTTCTTGAGTTATGAGGGTGTATTTATCACAAATGAGGTGACTCTCCACCTCCCATGTGACTCTTGAGCATCTACAATTGCTTTTTGAATTCTCACATGACATTTGATCTTCTATATGACTTGAGAACTCAATAGTGACTCTTCATATTCCATGTGGGACCCTTGGGCTTCCACATACTTTATATTTTCTTATTTTGGAAAATTACATAATTACATTCCACAAATGATGTGGCAGGACATTATGACATGTATGACTCTTGAGATGATTGTTGATGATGATGTGCCATTTCTAGGTGACTCCTTTCACTACTTTCTTTGCATTTTCATGAAGGATATTTCATGTGCTTTGTCTTCACCCTCCAAGGGGTTGATTGATGTGGTCTTCATGCGATCCTGATCTTTGATCTTCTGTCATAAGTTGGTGTCCCTTCATATTCTTGCTCGATGACTTCTTCATGGTTCCAGCTTCATGAGTGTCTTCCAGCATCGTCTCCTTCTCTTCCTTTCAAAGAATCATCCTGTCATGTCAAGGTATAATATATACAAGTTAAATCCACTCATGAAAAGATGACATAAATCTAGAAATCTCCTAGTATACATCTCTTCATGAAATCCATTAATTGATCTGGAATTTGGTATTGGGCCAGCAAGAAGGCTCAGGGATTGTGCAATGTGTAGCTCCAAAGGGTAGGAGTGAAGGACTAAGGCTTGAAAATATGCAATGCGTAGCTCTGGTGGCCTGATAAGGAGGATTGCGCAGTTGAGGGCCACAGTGAGGTAGGCTTGCCCACTGTGACTGCGCAATGCATAGATATAAAGGGAGATTGGGCATATCGATTGCAGAGTTGTGAATTTTAGGGAAGCATATAGAGAGACTTCTAGTTGAAACTACGCAATGCATAGAAATAAACTGATCGAAAGGTTGAATTGTGCAGTTTCGGGGAGCACAAAAGTGATAGTTGAGAAAACTCACCTGATAGATGAGACAATAGCAACCAACAATGAGGGAACTGTCAATATTGCAATTGTGCACTAACTATCTACTAGGATTGTGCAGTCTCTTTCTATAGCGAGTGCACAATTAGTATCCTCAGATATTTCACAAGCACTATCAGCAAGGACTACGCAGTTCTTGACTTTCTAGGGTACATATTGACTATTGGGCTTGCTTGAAAGAGATGCGCTTATGAATGCATCGAAATCTAAGCATGTGTAAGAAAGTGACTTTGCAACTTAGAATATCACCAATTGAACATGAAGTGACTGTGAGTAGTTGAGGGATGACATATCATAGGATAACAAGTAGGATCCAAAATTCAAGTGTAAGCAAAATTTTGGAGGGTGTTTGTCATAGCGACAACACTTGGCGATACACCGGTAGATATCCAGTTTCTTTGTTTAGGTTTTACCTTTAAGGACAAGGTCTTAGTATTTTAGTAAGTATTTATTCACCATATATATTTCCCTCACATCGCTACTTATCTCGGTTAAAGATATATTCCATTTTATTCCTTGCTCATCTTCAAACACATCAACATAATACTAGTCATACGTCAACCTTTTCGATAGGGGAGAAGGATAATAAGCATATCGAGATTTTAAAGGATGTTCCTCAGTCTTGCTCCACTACCAATGAGATTTTCCAGTACCCTGATGAAGTCACCTCAAGAAACATAAGCATCGCTTCACTACCAATGGGCATGTTCAGTACCCCAGTGAAATTCCTTGTTTCACCTCTCTGCACAGCAATCCTTCCTCTTATTCACCCTTTATTTTATTTTCATAAAGGTGTGCTTGAAGCACTTATTGAAAATTTTTAGTACAGGTGGAAGAGCGATCTCAAATTATTGAGATAAAGAGAATTTTTTCCTTGTTTGAGGGATTTGAAATATCAATGAAGTTAATATGTTCATTTAAAAAAATTTCTCCTTTCCCTTCTCTACTTGGTTGACTCAACGTGTTGAAACATCATTCAGTGTAAGGTTGACATACAATGAAGATCCTAATAAAGATATGGGCCTTGTATTTTAGCCAAAGAATTTCCATCAAGAACAAATCGTATTTTTTGTCCAAACATCATTAATTTTAAAGAAAAGTAAAGTGAGACAAAGAAGAGGATTACAGAATGCCAAGGGTTGTTCATCGTCACAATTTCACTTTTCAAGTCTTGCTACATTATCTTTTGAGCCAAGCGAGGGCATTTTCATGAAAAGTATTATCAAATAAAATAAATAAAGGCAAGGCATAACAATAAGACAAAGGAAAAAGCAAAGTGAAAGTAGACCTTAACTAAAAGGAGCACGGGACACAAACCAAACTAACAAAGGAATACAAGGACTAGATAAGGGAAAAATGCAGGGTCATGCAATGCCAGAAGAGAGCTAAAATGAACCTAAACCTACTCTTAACCTAACGAGCTTGAAGGCCGGGGCTAAGTGTAATGAAATTTCCAATGTAACCACTGTAACTTCTCCCGACCTGTAATCATAAAGATATGAGCAATTGAAAGCAATATAATGCATTGTGCGAGAGTAAAGATTGTAGAAATTTTGAATAATTTAACACATATTCAATGGAGATTATCCTGATCATGTACTATTGCGGAAAACATACACAATACATAAGCTCCTCTACGTTGATCATCAATATAGCAGCATCAATAACAATAAAACATCAAGAGCATTCACACATTAACACAGTATGTATCCCGGGCAAAGCATCTCGCTAAAAACCCCAACTATCTGTATATTAATGATTGAGTTATGTAACATTACACAGCATAATACTTCTCACAAGTATCTCCACCTCTGTTACACACAATACAGCTCAGATCTGATCTCCAAATCTCTTCCACTGCTTGCCTGCCTCCACTGCTCAATACCTGCTCAAGAACTGATGAGAATGGCTCACCAAACTCGTTTTTCACCTGCAAAATAGTCACTCACGCTTTGTGGACGTGAGCATAAGCTGAAATGTGGGCAAATACGTGGGAAAACTCATT
>APFE031312239.1:82032-94099 GCA_000404065.3 Pinus taeda | reverse complement strand
TCATTCCAAACTAAACTATGTTAAAAATTATGATGGCATTATTTGACAACTTTTAAGAGAATTAGGTTAATGACATATTTCATTCCAAACTAAACTATGTTAAAAATTATGATGGCATTATTTGACAACTTTTGAGAGACTTAGGTTAATGACATATTTCATTCCAAACTAAACTGTGTTAAAAATTATGAGGGCATTATTTGACAACTTTTGAGAGACTTAGGTTTATTGTGGTAAAAGTTAATTATGTAGTAATAATAGAAATACCGACAACATTTCTATCTAAGAAAAACAAAATGGATGTGGGGTTAAGGACATTAGAAACATCCGCGTTGAGTTATGAAGGGATACTTAGATTTCACTAATTTAGAAAGGAACTTGTGTAGAGGATAAGGATAAAATGTGTGGTAGAGTGAGTGACTAAAATTAATTTGATACTAAAATTAATGAAGGTAGAATTCATAAGTATATATTATTTAGTATGGGTATTGTATTGTTTTGAAAAAAAAGTGAAAGTTATAAATTATTTATTATTTAGCAGGGATATTTTGGTTTTTGAAAAGAGGAGATTTAGTAATACACATAATAATAATTTTAATTATGAAAATATCTAATGTTATGATTAAGTTAATATTAAAGTTAATTTATTAGTAGAATATTAATTTTAAAAAACAGACATATTGTATTATAAGTTTAAAAATATACCTTCTATATTTTAGAAATTTATATTATATAATATTTTTTACATTAGAATCACTATGTTTCTATTACTATACTTCACGTCAAACATTAATAATATTTTATTAAATAACTATTAATAATATATTTTTTTTACTATGTAATTTTTTATATAGCATCAAAAATTGAATATTTAATATTTAAATACTTTTATACTATTTTAAAAAATCTTCCAAATATACAACCTCCAACTTTATTTTCGATGTTTTGAATCAAATTAGTACACTTCATCGTAATGGAAAAAATAATTATTTTCAAACTATATGTATTTCTTTTATTATTTTCAGAATCATATAATCTCATTGTTTAATTCGATTTGCAAAGCATATGATCTCACTTAGGTATCTTAATGCTCAAGCATTAAGGGGCCCACCCCTGATATCGTGGACAAAATGATAAATTCACTCATTTTCTCTGTAAAGTATTGGAGGTAATGGGTACCATCTTAATCATCTAGAATAGGTTAAGCTACTCATGCATTTTGTGTGAATATATTAAGATATTAATGCATTTTGTGTGTAAAGTGTTGGAGGTGATGGATACATATATACAATTGCTATACAATAAATATATGATAATAAAATTGTATATATGATAATATAATTGTATATATGGATGCATATATATAATGGGTATATAATTAAGAATAAATAAATATACATATGCTATAAAATTTTATAGAAGATAAAGTTGTTCATGGATAATAATAGTGTATATCCACTCCCCACTTGTTTCCACTTCACATAATGATTTAGTAAAATGGGCAATAGTGCTATGAGTTAGACCTAATTTTGTATTCAACACTTTGGAACATGAAAATTTCTAATTTTCTAATTGCCATTAAGTTAATCCAGTGGTTACAGAGGAAAAAGTGAAACCTTTGCGTAATGAACACGTTTAAAGTGGGACCATAATACATATAAAAATGTTCCCATCTATACTATGGACTCACTTCGTTTTTTAACTTAAAACTATTCATTTTCCTTTGATTTGTTGTCAACGTTAGGGAGAGAATCCACTTCCAACCCCATTCTAATTATTAGAATTAACCCATTCTCATCTCACCTCGGTTCTTTGGTCTCCGAAAAAGTTAATATGAGACGAGAATTTGTGATCTGTTCTTTGGTTGATTGTGGAAATTAATTGTTAACTTATAAATATGTGGAAATTAATTGTTAACTTATAAATATTAATATAGTAGTTGGTATTTTAAATAGAAATAGATGTATGGTGGAGGATTGGGTCATTGTGATAGTCAATGATGTTTTGTATTTTCAATAATTGAGGCTAGTTTTTGTTTTTTAAATATTTTTAATTTTATATGAAAAAATATTTTTTCTTTTTTGTTTTAGAGATTGTTTAAAAATTAAAAATAAATCTCAAAATTATTATAACAAAGTTTATTATGTTATTTTGAGAATTGAATCTAAGAAGAGAGAATAATAATAATAATTTTGGCTTACCAATCAAGATTAATCCAAATGACGAATGACTTATATATAGTTATTTTCAAATATATGAAAGTTTAATTTTGATTTCTGTTGTTATTATTGTTCTGACTGTTCCGTTATTAGTAAATCAAATTCCCATTACTATCAATTCAAGTTTTCACTAATAATAAGCTCAATTTATTTTCTCATATATTAACATTCACTAACCATAATTGAGAAAAATGAATTTATATAGAGAAGAGTAACAAAGTGAACAAAAATATATATATGGATCTTTTGTATCAATAAACAAAGGAATCCTAATTATTAGGCAATGATCGTCCTCTTCCAACCCCATTCCAATTATTAGAATTAACCCATTCTCATCTCAGCTCTGTTCTTTGGTCTCCAAAAAAGCTAATATGAGACGAGAATTTGTGATCTGTTTTTTGGTTGATTGTGGAAATTAGTTGTTAACTTATAAATATTCATATATTAGTTGGTATTTTAATTTAGAAAATAGATGTATGGTGGACGATTGGGTCATTGGGTCATTGTGATAGGTTCAATGATTGTTTTTGTATTTTTGAATAACGATTAAGGCTAGTTTTTGTTTTTTTTTAAATATTTTTACATTTTATGTGAAAAATATATATATTTTTTGAGAGATTGTTTAGAATTAATAATAAATTTTAAAATTACTATAACAAAGTTTATTATGTTATTTTGAGAATTGAATTGGAGAGGAGAGAATAACAATAATTTCGGCTTACCAATCAAGATTAATCCAAATGACGAATGACTTATATATAATTACTTTCAAAGATGTGAAAGTTTAATTTTGATTTCTATTGTTATTATTGTTATGCCTCTTTCATTATTAGTAGATCAAATTTTCATTACTATCCATTCAAGTTCTCATTACTAATAATAAGTTCAATTTATTTTCTCATCTATTAACATTTATTAACCATAAGGAGAAATATATATATATATATATAATATATTATATAATATATATATATATATATTAATATATTATAAACCATAATTGAGAAAATGAATATATATATATGGGAGGGTAACAAGCGAACAATGAAAATATAAAAATATAAATAAAAATGAAAAAATGAAAATAGATCTTGTATCAATAAAAAAAAGGATCTATACACTTTATAATATTTTATTTGATTAATTATATATAAAATTTATTAAGTTTTTTAAATATTTCAGCTAGACCATCCAACGTAAAATTTGTAGATAAATACAAATTTATTATTAAAAGAAATAAAATTTATAATTGGGGTAGGAAAGAAATCATGCAATAGTAAATATTAATTTTAAACGGTAAGTCTGTATTTTCTAATTAGAGTGAAAGAAATATGCATAGAAAGGATAAGGAAAGTATTTTTATGTCAGTTTACGTTTTTATTATTAGAAAATTATTTTTATATGTTGGGTTCAATTATGATTTTTTAAGAAAAATATATTTATAGTAAAGGTGAATAATAAGAATATTGTTGGGTGCAATATTCATATTTTTGTATTTTTTTTATTCAAGATAATTTTATAAAACTCAAAATTATAAAAAAATAATAAATACTTTCAATTCATTCAAGAACACATGTTGCAAAGATGTCAACATAGTTGAGTCTCTAGAGTAAGGCTTCCCTCGGAATAGAGTCAAAGATTTTTGAAAATCTACGAAACAACAATAGACTTTCGAAGAGCGGCGTCGTGCCTCCTTAATCACGACGCAGAGGGTGAAGATGTGGTCAATGGTCTGATGAGTTGGTCGAAAACTTGCCTGTCCCCTAGCTCTGAGTTGTCTTTGCTCAAGGTCACTGGAGAGTTTCCTATGTAGAAAAATAGCATACAACTTTGAGAACGTGGGGCCCACCATGATCGTTCTGTAGTTATTGGGATTTGAGTTGGAACTTGATTTGTGGATCAGATGGATGATGTGGTGTGACCATGCAGGTGGAAAACCTTCATGGACTACATGGTTGAAAAGATCATCCAAGTAGCGAACCAACAGATAGGAACCATGCTTAAAGAACTCTGCTTGGTAGCCTTCCTCATCGGCTGCTTTGTTGTTGTTCATCACCCAAATGGCCTCTCTAATATCTCTTTCTGATAATAGGTAACAAGAAGAGGGTGGGGAGGTAACATGAATTTGGACCTGCCTGGGAATATCATAAAGGTTGGACGTGTGAGAGAACATGGATGTAGGGTCAAGGTTAGATGGAAGAGAGGAGTGTCGAGGAAGGATGGTACACTATAATTGTTTGGGGGAGTGGGCAAGGAGAGCAAAAAGTTCATGTCTTCTATGAGAGACAAAGAGTCGTTTCTTGTGATGGTGGAGACGATGATAAGAAGATTTGAGGTAAGAATAGAAGGGTTGAGAGTGGGTGAAATCATATCGAAGTTCTCAATGTAGAGTCTTGCATTCGTCATCGTACCATGTGTTTATGGGGAAAGATCCAACTTTTGGGGAGATAAAAGTTGAACGAGTGGAGTGGGGGAAGGATTTGAGTGTTGCTTCCCAAATGGCAGATGAAAGACAGGTGTATTTAGTGGAAGCAGAATCAAGCAAGGAGAATTGGGTCTCCAATGGGAGCGGCTTGCATAGGACAGAGGAGAAGATATCAAGGTCTCCTTTTTCAAATCGAAATGTGGTTTGGGGTGGGCCCTGAGGGGAAGGATGGGGTGGAAAGGGAGGTTCAAACCGGAGAGAGAAGAAAAGAAGTGCATCATTGGCAAGGGGGTTGGGGGAGACCTATAGATGGCAAATAAAAGAGAGTGAGTTTTGGCTAGCGAAGACATAATCAACTACACTCGCACCCCCGCCATATGGCTGACATGTGAAAAAGCGGGAGTATGGGAAATAGAGGAGACCATTTAAAATCAACAGGATTCCCCCAACTGCAATAGATGTTTACCATAAATTGTAGTGGGCCCAAAAGCATCATCTGCCATCGAGTGAATCCCTATTGAATCTGGATCTATCCCTTGGGTACAAAACACATCCTCTGATCAATCGTGGAGAGGGGTTTGGAGATCTCTAGTGCGGGCATTGAAGTCACCTAGGAGGATGACTTCCCCATTAGTAGAGTATTGGGTGATGCTGATGTACAAGTCTATAAAGGGGTCCCCATTTGAACCATTATGGATGGAAAATGGTGAAGAGAGTACGGGAAAGTAACAAACTTCAATGTAGATGTCCCTCTATTATGAATATAATTCATATAAAATAAATAATAAATAACGTAAAATAATAAAAAATCAAAGTAATATAAAATAAATAAATAAAAATAAATGTAAAATAAATCAAAGTAGTAATTATTTTAATAGTCATTAGTTTAATGAAAATGCATGTTTAAAAATACATGTTCAGTGATGAAGGGGCACCTTCCTAGGTATATAAGTGGGTCCTCATTGTAACTTTCATCATCCTTGTACATTTCATTTTATTAATAAAATATTATTTACAATACAATTGTGTATTTTACATATTTTAAAGCACAAACAAGATATAACATTTGTCGCTTCAGTGGTATAAAATCCATTTGAGCCTTTGGACGCTATCTATTGCACAAATCTACCATTAAGTTTAGGCCCTGAAAATCATGGAATTAAGTGAATATCATAAATCTAAAATGTTAAAGGAAATTGGAGAAGCATTAAAACAGCTAAAACAAATAAAAAGATAATTTGCAAAATCAACAAAACATCTTGAAGCATATGCAACATGTCTAACAAAAGAGAACATTGACATGAAAGAGACTAACAATAAAAAAATGCTCTAACCAAGAAAATGATGTTGAACATGTTGAACTAAGATCTCTTCATGGTGACATAAATGATGATGTGACAGGAATGTGGAAAAGAAAACCTGTAATTACATTTTCAGATGTACAACCACAACCATAGGTATCATTATCAAACGTAAAATACAGCCACAAGTATCATCATCAGACGGAGAAGTTGGAGAAATTAGTGTTATAGAAAGGGATGCATCCAAAGTCATTGATAACATTAATGTAAATATGCCATATTCCAAATCTCTTGTTGTAGAGCAACTCCTTGAACTAAGACTTGTTAGAGTTTTTGTCACTGTACCACCAGGTATTTATATTGATGGTCTTGAAAGTAATTCTTCTACAGAAACAAGGGGTTGTGATCTATTATTCTAAAACGCTTGGAATAGTTGCGGTTGACAAGAATATAGTGCCCATTTTATTAGATATCATGCCTACCCAATTGAGGTAACTGGAGATGTTTTGTTTTTGTACCCTGTACACTACTTTGCATTAGTAGCCTATGATCTTGCGGCTCTAGGTCCATTTAGCGCCATTTGGGGCTGCAGCTGCTCTTCTTCCTAAACCTGCTTGTATTTAACACTTTGGAACATGAAATTTTCTAATTGCCATTAAGTTAAAAGGTGGAAACTTTACGTATTGAACACGTTTAAAGTGGGACCATAATACATATAAAAATTGTCCCCATCTATACTATGGACTGACTTCGCTTTTTAAATTACCATTAACTTAAACTATCCCTTATCATATCGATATGCAGGCATTCATTTTCCTTTGATTTGTTGTCAACGTTAGTAGACAATCCAAGGCAATGACCACTACCAACCCCATTCTAATTATTAGAATTGACCCATTCTCATCTTAACTCGGTTCTTTGGTCTCCAAAAAAAGTTAATATGAGACGAGAATTTGTGATCTGTGCTTTGGTTGCTTGTGGAAACTAGTTGTTAACATATAAATATTAATATATTAGTTCGTATTTTAAATTAGAAAAATAAATATATGGTGGAGGATTCGGTCATTTTGATTGGTTAAATGTTTGTTTATGTATTTTTGAATAATGATTGGGGTTGGTTTTTGTTTTTTTATAAAAAAATTTACATTTTATACGAAGAATATAAATATTTTGATTTTTGAGAGATTGTTTAGGATTAAGAGTAAATAACGAAGTTATTATAATAAAGTTTATTATGTCATTGTTTAAAACTGAATTTGAGAAATGAGAATAACAATAATTCTTCTTTACCACTCAATATTACCCCAAATGATGATGACTTATATCATTATTTTCAAATGTATAATAGCTTATTGTTGTTATTATTGCTTTGTCTCTTTCATTATTAGTAAATTAAATTCTCATTACTAGCAATTCAAGTTCTCACTATTAATAATAGTTTCAATTTATTTTGTCATCTATTAACATTCACCAACCATAATTGAGAAAAATGAATATGTGTGTGTGGAACATAAGTGAACAATGAAAAATATTAAAAAAATAAAAATGGAAAGCAATTTTTTCTCTTATAAACAAAGGAATCTTATACACCAATTAATGATTAATTTCAATATGACCTTAAAATTAGAATATCATTCTATTAATTATATAAAATTATAGTTTAAAATATTACCTAAACATCCAAGTAAATTTGGAGATAAATAAAATTTATTTATATTAAAAGAAATAAAGTATTTTATAATTGGTAGGAGGAGGAAATCATGTCAATAGTAATATTAATTTAAAAATGGGTTGTACTTTTCTAATTTAGGACAGAAGAAATATGCATATTAAGGATTAGGAAAGTATTTTATATGTCAGTTTATTTTTTAATTATTAGAAAATTATTTTAAACATAATATTGTTTTTAATTATAATTATAAAAAGAAAATAATATCTATATTAATAGGTGTATATATAATTGATTGGTAAATTAATCATTTTGTCATAATTTTTTGATTCAAAGATAATTTAATTAAACTCAAAAAAAAAATAATAAATACTTTCATTTCATATAAGAACACATGTAGGAAACACTTCTTAAAATAAAGTGTTAGAGATCTAATCATTTAAGCAACACTCAACAACAAACCCTACAACTACAAGTTGTAAGTGATATGAATTGGGAACATGGTTTTTTTTGGAGAAGGGGGTTCAAACCCTTCCTATTGCAACAACTTTGTAGGTTCTAACAACCTAACTAACAAATCCAGTCGATCCATGCAGACCCACCAGTACAACCAAATTGTCCAACCACATGCACGATCAATCACATTGGAGACATGAATATTCATAGGGCACAGGTTCACAAATGGAAAATTAGACCAAGGAAATCCAAGCAGGAAAACAAATTAAAAAAGTTTCATGTATCTTGTAGGTAGAGAAAATTCCCAAATATGAGGCTGCATCTTCTAAAATTGGGGAAAGAATTCAGTATATGCAGGACCATGCTCTCATAGGAAAATTCCTAGGGCTATGACCATAAAAAAAGGCTCCTATTAATTGGATCTAGAAAATTAACATCCCAAAGGAGATGTCAAACTCAAGCTAGGATCCAAGGAATTTTTTAGGACATATTTAATAACCTAGAGGATTGTAGTTAAATTTTTCAAAATGGTCCACACTTTTTAAAATTCACAGTTATTTATTTTCAATTTTGGAAGGAGCACTTCTGCCTTGACAAATAAGACTTTTCAATAGCCCCAATATGGATAAGGTTATAGTCTCTTCCTTAGGAGTTTTGGGACAATGAAATTTTAGAGGCCAATGGCAATTCCATGAGCTCAAATGTAATGTGTTCAAAAGCAACTTACAAGGTCACTACATATCCTATGCAAGGATTTGTGTGTATATGAATGTTTCACAGACATTGTTGGCTAACATTTTCATTTAATATCAATATAATATGTGGCTCCGGCCAGTGGATTATGATCATTTTCTAGTTATATGTAGAAAATTCCATGGGCACATGCATCTATCAAAGAATTCCCACCTAACGTGGCATGCAAAATGCAAAACGCCCAATAAAGAAGGACTTAGAAATCCTTGAGAAGGTCACATTGAGGAGGAGTAAATAGGTCTTCATCCATAAGTCTAATATGATGTAGTGTTACCTAGAAATAGGTTTGCAAACAAAATTTCTTCAACGCATGTTAAAATGTATTAATCACAATGTAGTAAGTGAAATTCTAAACCTAAATAACATAAAAAAATAGAATAAATTCAATGTGATGATTTATAATGTTGGTTGTTATTTCATTGTGACTTGATTATTATATCAACACAACAATAATTAAATAACATATAACAAAATCAAAAAAAGAAAATACTCCTCACTAAATTATAGTTGAGTAAACTATTGTTTGCAAAGTTATAGTTTGCCAATAATATCAATGTAGTTGGGATAACATTGGTGTCATGACTTATAAAATCGATTAATGTTATGATTTATAATTTTGGTTGGTATCTTGATTGATAACACTAGCTATTATTTAGGTGACATAACAAAATACAACTAGTGTATAACATAATCTAAAAGAAAATTGGAAAGTCCTTGTTGAATTACAGTTGAAGGAATTACCTTTTGTAAAGTTTCACTTTTCCTCAAGATGGTTGGTAGAGTTATTGTGTTTGGAACAAACATTACAACACAACTTAATATAAATAATGCAACAAAACAAGTAGGGTCCTTGCTAAATTATTTAAAAAGGGTAGACATGTCAACATGTCAAAATGTATCAACATTATGCTCTCCAAATCATAGCATAACTATTTGTAGTTTGTAGAGTTACAATTCTAATGTAGATATGTTAAATTGTAGTAATATGGTATAATGAACATATAACTTTATGCTTACATTAATGTAGTAGGCATAATTTTATGTTTGCATAACGCTGACATAGTGAGCATAGTGTCAATATTTGTAACACTAATATAATTGGCATAAATCATTATTTAGGCTTATAACATAACAACATAACAATTTTTAAAAAAATTCGGGATCCTTGCTAAATTAAAGCTTATACAAGGGTATTTCATAGAGGGGTAGTTAAAATTCTATGTGAGATCCTCAATTGAGGAATCCTTGCAAGGAAGCATACATTTTTTCTTTACAACCTTTGGCTTGGTCAACGAATTATTGAGGGAGAGGTGCTACCTTTTTTCCTCCACAACATAGATGTAAGACATTGTAATTTGAAAAAGAGAAAAGTAGCAACTCCCACTACCAAATATCTATTGTCAAGGTCTATTTGTCCATTAGATCATAAAAATATTTAGGGTGAGCACATAATGTCTTAATATATATATTTTTATTTTATTTAAACTTTGTTTGAGACATGCCATTCACATGCAAATAGAGTGACAAGGTTGTTGACAAGACTATAGTCAAACTTAGTCCTAGAGGGACAAAATTGTGGATAGGACTAGAGACATACTTGGTCATAGAGGAATGAGGTTGTGAGGTTGAAAATGAGGCTAACATGACTAGGGTCAGAGTCAAAATTGATTGCAAAGAATGAAAAGCAATGCCCCTAAAACTACTCAATAATCTTCGCTGCAGTTGTAAGTAGGACAACGATAAAAGTCACCGTTGATAAGACGAGAGCCAAGGGAAAATTTGGTTATAGAGAAGGGAAAACAATGCATAAGAAACAAAATAATGCCACAATCATTAACAAAGCTTAATTTAGTTGTAGAGGGGAAAATGATGCCCATGAAACAACACCACAAAGCTTAGCTCGTCAAACATAATTGCGAAGACATCCTTGACAACGCTAGAACCAGATTGGAAGAGAATAACAAATGGGGGCAATCAATAAGGACTATGAAATATGTGGACGATCCTTAATGGAAGGATAATGAAACCAAACTAGATCATGGAAGGGGAAAACGATAATATCAAATAACATGATGCTTCAGACATTGTTCAAACAAAGTATTCAATGCCATTGTTCAAACCAAGTTAACCCCTGATTAAGAGATGAGAAATCAAGCCCGAAGGGTTAGCTCAGTTGGTCGAGTTCCAGTTGTTAAGTACCTTGCCAGTTGGGAGGTCACGAGGTCAAATCTCTTGGACACCCTTGAGGTTAGGCCTTGTTTGTTTGGCTAGCGGGTAGATCCCTTTGGGTTGATCTACCTATATTTTTCCTGTAGATGTAGCGACCACCGAATATCCGTGAACCACCCTTAAAAAAATAAAAATAAAATGAGAAAACAATACTGTAAGAGATTTTATAATAACATACGTGCATGTGATGTATGACTAAAAATCCTTTAGACGCCCACAAAAACAATGGATAGTGATCACTAACTAAAAGACAAACTAAAAAGGGTGGAAACCCACCAAGTGCCAACGGGGTGAGTGCCCACTAGCAATCACCCACTTGGACCAAGCGTAGTTTACAACTACTTAACCTTGTCGAGCATGTAGGAAAGAAACAACGAATAGGGCAGGTGAATAGGGCAGGTGTAACAAATTGTACCCTTGTATAAATTAATCAATTAATGAATGTGAAAGGGAATTAAAAGTTTAGCTCGGTGGTAGGCACCTCAATTTCCCCGAGTGAACAATAATTTGTTTTTTTAAAACTCTCCAGTTATTAAATATAAAAATATAGCAGTATTGACTTTAATGCTTTGGAACATTACGGAGACTCGATTCGACACAAAACTAAAAGCGCAATATTCACTATTTCCCTTTGTCCTTTGTTAGTCATGAACGTCTTTATCTGTGTTTAATTATTTAGAGAAAATATACTTATTTTGTAGGGAATAAGAATAGCATAGAGAGAGGGTCATATGTGCCATTACACATGCAGGTCAAAAAGAAGGAGATAGACCGTTTGTGACACTAAGGGATGGATCTTTTGATCGTGTTTAAAAAGTTGTTAATTTTTCCGAAAGATTAGTTTGTATTATTATATTAAATAAATGATATAAATGAGAGTTACACTATGTTTTTAGAGACTTGAACCGGCATAATTAAGAAAATATATGGTTTACTAAATCACTTAAACTAAAATTTTATAACATCATCCTATACTACCGTAATAACAAAATAATTTTAAATTAATATAAACTAT
>APFE031312239.1:34650-60284 GCA_000404065.3 Pinus taeda | reverse complement strand
TAGAATCCCTCTATTGTTATTTTTGTGGCTTTATATTATTATTGTTAGGTCGGCTGGGTTATATTGTGACTCCTTAGACTCCTATATTAGAAAGGAGGTTTTGTCATTTGTATCATCCAAGAATTGTTCATTTATGTAATGTAAAGGAGGTTGCCCCCTTGAAGAGGCTGAATTCTAAGGTGTTAATCTATCTTTTCTATCTTTTCTTGAGCTGGTTTCATAACACCCAATGCCACCTGAAAGACATTGTGTCCACTTGAGCTATGGAGAGATATGTTGTAATTGTGTTGGAAATAGGGGATGCTTTCATCCCATGTGCGTGGATGCTTCAAGTTGTACATGGGAAGAACGTGCACGATCATCCTGTTGATGACCTCTATTTGGCCATCAGTTTGGGGGTGGAAGGTCATGGACTTAGTGAGCTTGGTATCCAACATCAACTAGAGGCTTGATCAAAATGTATTAGGGAACTTGTTGTCCCAATCTTATATAATGGACTATGGGATCCCAAAGTGTACCCACACTCGTTCAAAGAAGAGCTTAACAATGGATTTTGCTGTGATACTCTTCTTGCAGGTCGCTAGAATGGCCATCTTAGAGAATTTGTCGACAATGATAAAAACATAGTCATTTCCATGCTCAGTATAAGGAAGGTCTGACATGTAATCCATGGAGATGGATTCCCAGGGCTGACTAGGATTAGGTAGAGTAGTATATATGACTTTCTTCTTGATCGTCAGTTTGGAAATGACGTAAGCAGTGCAGGATATGATGTACTTCCCAACATCATGTTGAAGGTTAAGCCAATAAAAATACTTCTGCAACACTGCCACTGTTTTCTCTACTTGAAAATGTCCAGCGACCCGACTATAGTGCGCCTCCCAAATCATCTTGGAATTCTCACTTGAAGGAACAAAGAGGTGTCCAAGGTGGCATAATAGTGCACCTTGGAGGTGAAAATCAGGGACTTGCTTGCCTTCCAGGAGCATCTAGTATGTGTTGTCGAATTTTGGATCGCTCTTGTAAAGATGCAGCCACCCTGAAGTTTCGTGTCCACAAGAGTTGTGCATAGTGGTCAGCGCCATGACCAGTGATCAGCTGAAGCAATCTGCAACATTATTGGTGCTTCCCTTCTTGTACTTAATGTTCAAATGGAAATTTTGCAGGTATGTGGATCATTTCTGATGGAAATCATTCTGCAACTTTCCTTGTCTCTGTATGAACTATAGGGGTCGGTGGTCTATGTGGATGATCATTTGCTTCCCTGGAATGTAATGCTTCCATTTTAGGTAGGCTTGCAAAATGGAATACCTCCTTGTTATAGGTGGGATACTTTCAAACTATGTTTGAAAGTGTCTCACTGTGATATGCCACTAGATGCCCCTGCTGAGTAAGAACTCCACCAATATCATAGTTAGAGGCATCTGTCTCAATCTCAAATAGTTGTTGCAGGTATGGTAATGTGAGCACTGGTGTAGAGCACAGGCGATGTTTTAACTCTGAAAACACCTTCTCTTGGGATTCAGACCAAAATAACTTTTCTTTCGCTCCACCCTTGGTGAATTGACTCAAAGGCCAAGTGATATGAGAGAACCGAAACACAAAACTGCGGTAGAAATTGGCAAGACCCAGAAAGATGCAAAGTTTTGTTAGAGTGGTTGGGTCCACATGCACACCCCACTCATCAATGACGTACCCCATATATTGAACCTGGGTCAGACTAAAAGTGCATTTCTCCAAATTGGCACAAAATTTGTGTTGTCGTAGGGTTTGGAGGACCTGTCAAATATGGTGGATGTTCTCTTCCCAACTCTGGCTGAAGATGAAGATGTCGTCCAAATACATTACCAAGAATAAGTTGGTGAAGGGTCACAAGATTTCATCCATGAGCCTCATGAAGGTTGCGGGGGAATTCATCAACCTAAAAGGCATGACACACCATTCAAAAAGACCCTCCTTGGATTTGAAGGTAGCCTTCCACACATCAGAGGGTTCGATTGGTACCTAGTGATAACCGGACTTCAAGTCAATCTTGCTAAAATATTTTCCCCCCTTGAACTGGTTCATAAGGTCATCAATATATGGGATTGGATACCTATTCCGAACAATGATCTTATTTAGTGCCCAATATTCAATACAAAGTCTCCAGGTCCAGTCCTTCTTCTATACCAACACGATCGGGCTCCCAAAGGGTGATGAACTTGGCTTGATGTAATCTTTCTGTAACAACTCCTAAATCTGCCTCTTGATTTCATCGTTCTCCAGAACCGAGTGTTGATAGATCAAACCATTTGGTAGTGGCATGCTTAGGGTCATATCAATGGAGTGCCTAACCTAATAGTGTAGGGGTGTTACTGGGAATAGTGTCCACTCGGATGCTGCTATTCCCACTAAGACTGGTAGCTATCTTAGAAACAAACAAGTAAAGTCTATTTTCGTTTTCCTTTATGAAAATAGATAAGAGTGAAACCAAGGAGACCAACCTTAGTCTTGCGCTTGATTTCCTTGTTTGATTCCTCTCCTTCCTGATAGAGCTTTGCCACTTCTTCTTCGTCTGCCCAGCTTCAAAGAGCACCTGTGGAATCACAGCAACATACTACTATCGAAGAACAAAGATCTATATTCATAAATAACACAGGACCAGATGTGTGTTAACCATACAAATGCATATATAAGTAAACATACAAGAATATGGAGGAAAACTTGATAGCTTTATTAAGATGAAAAGTAGCAAGAGGATTACAACCATATGTTCTGACCCAGCATCATCCTCTAGCTAGAAAGCCCTTCTTCACCTCAAGTAAAGCTTAGATCACCCAACACTATGAAGTTACACCAGAAAACCAGCAACACTTCTCTACAAGATACAAGATTCCAGCCTCTGGATCTCTGTGATGAGGGATCCATATATAGATGATTGTAGGGGGGTGAGTCATCTTCTGGGGTTTTTATTAGTGTCTTCTCTCTGATAGCTCTTGATTCCACTTGGAGACTAATGATCTATTACTCATCCCTGGTCAAAAACAGAGAGGCAAGTGTCAAAGGGGAAGCTTATGGAAGATTCCATGATCTTCCACCTCGCAGACTGCCTCTACCATTTGTCCATTCTCACCCATCGCACCCTGCAGAGGGGCCATTCAGTATGCATCACACCCTTTACACTGGGAAGGTGATATGCATCGCCCCCTCTGCACTAGGTATTCAGTATGGTCCAATTTTGGCCATTTCTGAGCAGTTTTTAGTGGAGAACTTCTGGGAGATGTTGTAATTAGCTGACCTTGTTCCTTTAGGTAGTGAAGCAACACTTTTAGGTACTTAGGATCCCTCAGTTTATGGACATTTATGGTTGGGGTTGCAGTGCCTAAAAATGTCTATAACACACATACAGGCAATAGATACTCTAGCAGCGTATAATAAAGGACAATGATAAAATTCCAGACATTTTACAACAACAATATATTATTATCATTACCACAAGCTTTGAACTAAACAATTCATTCAAACCATTAAAAATTAAGGTCAATGACATAATTTTCTCAACGCAATCCGCTTCATTGGCTAGAACAAGTGGTACCTATGCCTATTCTTTTTTTGTCTCTTTGAATGCCATTATTTTTTTTCTATGTTAGCTGGGGTTCAATATCATCATCATCATCTAGAATAATAATATCCCAAAGTGGCCATAAATTTCCTTTCTTGCAAGGAGATTTTCTTCTAAATCCACCAGCAAGATAGGAAAAAGAAAAATGACATTCATTAAACTCTGTAATAGACTTCAAATGTATCCAAAGAACTTCCTAAATGAAACCTAGCCACCAAGGGGGTTTTAGGTTAACCAATTGCTTTAAATGTGGCCAAGAACTATTGAATTTCTGCAAAACCCAAAAGCTTTGGAAATTGATTGAAAGATAATCACAACTATTTCATTAAATGAATTTGATGGTCATTTCTGGAGTAGAAAAGAAAACCCATAGAAGATGTTGGAAATAATTCCATTTATTTTTTCATATATGAAAGAAATAATCAACATCAGTAAATTAAAAATGGTTGGTATGGTCATCAAATCAAAATGAGATGCTCAACCAGAGTTTATATTCAAAATAAAAATGTTGAAAAACTATAAAATAAAAAATAATTGTAGTTTAGATTTCTATAAATTGGCATTTTTCTTAAGCTTGAAAATACTATAACTCTATTTAATTTATATTAATACTATTTAATTCTTATTGTCATAACACAATTTTCCACTCTTGGTAGATCTGATGCTCTCATTATGGCCGAGGGAAGCCCTCCTCCAAGACTTGGTCCAAAATCTAAAAAACAATGTTTTATTCCCTATATGCTACTTTGCCCTGTGATAAAAGTGTGTACACATGGGTCAACATATACTTAACCCACGTACATATGTTAAAACACTTTAAAAAATTAAATTTACTTAATTTGGGTGGAATTCATGAGTTTTACATGTTATTCACCTCCTATTTCCCATGGCCCAACTGTTTCCCAACTAAAAATACTAATTTGGAGAAGTATAAATAAAATTCCATGAGAAAGCCTTAAGGGAGAAGACATGAGATATTGAAACTATAGTGAGATTATCCCTTATCGAGTCTGGAAAAATCCCTGTGCCTCTTGCACTCCCCAAAGCATCACAAAACCGTTGTTTCATTGTTGGAGATATCCTTCATCTTTCTTGAAGATATCCTTGTATTGGTGATGGAGGAATATTTTTGAGAGTGGGAAAGGATAGATCTAGAGGATGGTTCCGCTTGGAGCTGAAGAAGGGCTCAAGTCGTATTTCTCCCCTTTACTTGTAGCTAACTTCAATAAAGGAATGTTGTTCTATTTCTGATATTAAATGTGTTTATGCATCTATTTATATTGTAATTCATTTATGAATTTTACTTTGATGCATAATCATTCATTCATTTATATGATTTAAGTTAATATCATGAACATGATTTATGTTTCTACTGTTGTATGTGTTTCATTTGATAATTTTTAGGTTTCAAAGATATCAAGAGAAGCTGATGGTTTGCACCCTGTGGGATCTACTCAAACGTAGGACTCTCGGGTAAGGACATCTTACACAGTTAAGTAGAATAAGCATTTGGATTGATTGCTTGAGCATTTCTTGTTGTGGTTCATGCTCCTCTCTGTTGGGGTTCTCAACCAAAGACCTTAGGGTGGTCTCACCCGCAATAGAATTAGCGACTCTAGTGGGGATAACATTCTTGTTATTCCTAGTTTGGGTTGTTTATTCTCAATCAAGGTTCAAATTATCGATTGCATGTTTTTACAATGTTGTTTTATCCATTATTGTCCCATGCATAAAGTCTGATCTTCTTGATCAAACTTTGATTTTTGTTTTCCTAATTAAGTTTTGTATATATTGTTTTCTTAGGTTATAGTCACATATACACGTAGGTTTCTTCAAGCAAACTCACATATATGCAATTTTCTTGTATTAGAAACACGTGTGCATGTTTTTGTGTCTTTACACAGTTGCGTATGCAATCTTTTGAATTTCGTTTTCAAATCGTTTTGCCCAGTTAGGTCTATTGCATCATTTTTTATGATGTTGTATGGTCATCTACTATCTAGAAAACTCAGTTTTCCTACAATATTTCTTTTTCAAAATCTCCTTCTCACTGAAAAGTCTTGTTTGGCCTAGGATTGCTTCTTAAGCAAGTTTGTAGTTTGTGTCTTGGGTTCAAGGCTTCATTTTGAAGTTCTTATGTTCTGGTTTTACAGAACAAGAAATTGACTTTGATTTCATTTTCAACACAGATATCAAGTTCCCTTCCTTTGTTTTTCCTTGTTTTATGGCCTTGTTTGTTTTCGTGCCTTTTTTAGAGTCTTTTTGGCAAGTTTGAAAGTATTTATTTCTTGAAATTTTATTGGTTTGCCGAAATCTCTTACTATTTTTCATATCAATTTGTGCAACTTTGTAGTCTTTCTTCACTTATTCATGAGTTTTATAACTTGCGATATTGGACAAATCCTTGTACTTATTTCTTGATCTTTCAAATTTTAGTAGCACCATTGAGACCTCAAAAAGTTCCTTTTGTTTCCTTAAAAGAAAAAACACAAAAGCATTTATTTTTCTTTTTCTTTTTCCAAACTTTTGGTTTATGGTTTCTCTTGTTTTTTTGTTTAGAAGGGAATTGCAATCTTTTGCAATTTGTTCTACTTACTTTGGAGAGATATTTGTTTTTAATTTTTTTCCCTCTTAGTTTTTAAGTTGGCTTATTGTCTCTATAAATAAACACCCTTTATTATGAATGTTATTTAGGATCTTGCATCATCATTTTGACTCGCATTAGGTTAGTTTGCATTTTAAGCATTCTTAGTCTTTTTAGATTTTGGGTGTGTGTGGATTGTTTCAGAAAAGAAAATAAAAATAGTTTGCTTATATATAGGTTTTCATAGAACCCAAGTAGAAATCACTCTTCATCGAAGAAAATGACTACATCCATATAGTGATTTTTTTATTGATTTCTTTTGTGTAATAAAACATGATCAGTTTCACTCTTGTAATGCCCCCCGACTTAAAGAACAACTATATAAAATCAAGTGATCTGATAAAATGAACTAGAACTTCTATTGTTGTCATCAATAAACAAAAAAAAGTTTAGGTTCATTAGGGCCTTGGAATAGGTGAGTGGAGAGTTAGCTCTCCAAGGCCGCTCAAATTACATAACTTATAAGCTGAATAAAGAGAAAAATCCAATATCATTAGAAATATAGGGAAATCTCCATGACTAGGAGTTAAGCATGAGGGAGAGTGAAGACAAGGAAGAGAGATACCCCTTCTCCTACTTGTTGGATCCTGCCTCATGACTATTCTGCCCGACTTTTGATATGAGCTGGTATCCATAGTTACCTTTCCTAGGGATCGCATAGGTGGTTGCGGAGGGGAATCCCATGGCACCTGAGGCTGATGTTTCATCACATTCAGTAGTACTTATAGAGAGTACCCTTACGAATCTTGGGCGCTTGCACCGGCAAAGGCTGTTGTCTAGATGTCAGCGTAACTACTTCTGAAACCTTCGCTAATAAGCCTAGGGCGTAATTACCCCAGACTATTTTTGGAAGGCCCTTGATTTTGACTTCCTTGTATTTTGGTGTCCAATCCTAATCACCCAAAGTGGAAATACTTGAAAGTTGTTTGATTGCTTGTATCCTTAGTGACTTTTAAAGAGTGTTGTTTTCTCCTAGTTGGCTTAGCTTTACAATTTTTTAGTCTTTAAGTATATCTTTTTAAAATAATTTAAACTGGTTGATCGACCGCTTGTCGATCTAGGAGACTTCATGGGCTATCACCTACGAGTCCTAAGCCTTCTACTCGAAGGCATAGGAGAAATCCTACCAGTGGTTTTCAACCAGTGGCAGTAGGTGCATCGAAGATTGATCCTCCATTTGGAGTTATTGATTTGCAAGATAGACCTGGTACAAGCAGAGAGTTAGTGAGGAACACTCTAGTTCTTTTTTGATTCCTCTTCCATTCGGAAGACAATATTGAGGTTAAAGAGCTTTATGAGTCTATTGCAGTTCCTAATTCTCCTCTTTCTCCTAACTATCCTAACGTTTTATTATACGTCGGGACTCTGACCAACAGGCCTTCAAGCCAAGGTTTATATCGATCTTTTCCTTCAATGACCAATGCTGGAAGCATGACATCCATGACAAGGGCTACAAGTGTGAAAACTCCTATATCCGTACAAGGAGGAGGAACCATTTCTATACCTTTTGTTACTCCTAGCACTATTATATTCGGTTCTACTTCCATTCCATCTTCGAGTGGAAGTTATCAAGATGTTGCCTCTGGCATTGGCATTTTCCCTTTTGGAATGTCGACCAGTGTGATTCCTTCGGATCCTTTAAGTACTCCATCAGCTACCTCCACATCCATGGCAAGTGGATCAACTTATTTTCAAGGTTTCCCATTTAGGGGTGGTCATATACCACATTCAAATCAATTATGGGATTGATGCCTTTTTCCTCTACGGGTTAAAGTTATAATCTGTTTCAAATTTGGACAAACCCTACAGTTAGTGGGTGAGGAGCCAGGAATCAATCTTATTTTGGCTAACAAGGGAATATTCCATATTCTTCTATCAGTTATTTCTAGAACTTTTCTCCCTATGCTAATGCATGGAACCCTTACCAGGGGCTCTCTACTCCTTTTAACACTTCTCTAGGGGGAACGTTTACTAGTTACAGAGGTTTTTCGACAGGCATTGGTCAAACTCCGGGTTTTTCTAGACCACAAGAAGCTCCTTATGGTTCAGTTGGGTTTACAAGTTACTTTAGGCAACTTGGTGCCTTCACAAATCTAGGCCATTACTTTCATAATGTTGGGAGTTCCGTCCACACTGAGTGGAATCCTAAGGGTCCGCCACGACTCCCTTTTCTGGCAATGTTAAAATTTCTAGATCTCTCTAAATTGACTAATGATCTAATTAGGTATAACTCAGTTTGGCCTCCAGTCCCAACCAAACTTCCCTCAAATATACCAAAATTCGAGGGGAAGACTGGTGAAGATCCGAGTGGCCACATAACCACTTTCCACTTATGGTGTTCATCCAACTCCCTGATAGACGATTCAATTAGGCTTAGATTATTTTAACATACCCTAACTTGAAATGCGGCTAAGTGGTACATAGAATTTCCAGTGGGCACCATCACTTCTTTCAATGGTTTGGCTACTATTTCTTTGAACCATTTTCAACTGCGTGTCCGATATGATGTTGGAACTGAGCTTCTGGCTAATTTCCAATAGGATCAGGCAACTCACATTTCAGATCATATCCAGGAATGGAGGAGAAGGAAAAGGCTCATGAAAGCCAATATTCCATAAGAATTCCTTCTTGAATGGTTTATTAAATCATTACATTATGATATCTCTAAGGACGTGTCCCTCTCCGATGTTTTCACCAAAGAGTAGGCTATTTTCAAGCCTAGCAGTTGGAACTTATATATTCTCAGCCTGGGGTTCTTCAAAAAATTCTACCTAATGCTCCTAGATCCAAGGTGGATATAGACAAACTAAATTTATATCCCCATGTCGATGGGCTAGTCAGATCAATAGATGCCAACATGACTAACTTGTTGAATCAATTGCAGCAGTTGTCTTTACAAACTGCTTCTTCTATGCAAGCATTATCGTCTGTATCTACACCTTCCTAACCAACATCTATAAATGTTGTCCAAACTTATAAACCCAAAGGAAACCAAGAATCTGATGGGAAGAAGAAAGGATGAGGTAGGAAAAAGGGTCAGTATGGGAAGGGAAATGCAAACAAACCTGTCAATGATGCTGGAGGGGGTAGGAAAGAGTCCAAGAAAAAAGTAAAATTTCCATGAAAGCTATGCAATGGGGATCGTTTGGCTCATCTCTACCCTAATACCTAGGACACTCAGTGCTTATTAGTGTAGGAGGGGTCCTCTAGCTCCCAAGATGTCCTCACTAACCCTTTTCCCTAAGGGCGGTAATTACTTGCTGGCACGAACTCTAGTACGGGTACCCCTGCTGGGGGAAACCGGGAAGGGGATAATTCTTCAAATGTCTACATGATGAGCTCACATATCGATGACGCTACGCAATCACATTATTATGGTCAATCAAAATATTCTAAGGCTAAGCTTTCTTTTGATGCCTCAAAGTAGCTCCCTGTTAATAGGCCCTTTTTTGAGTCTATATCTCGGATGTTGAAAGGTTCCGCAAAGCGCTTGACCATTATCCCTAATGCTAGGACAACCCAAAACTACTCCATTGTAGAATATCTAGTTTTTATTAGATGATTTCATGCAAAGATCTTTTGATGCTTTGAAAAAAGCATTAACCTCTGCTCCATTGTTGATTCCACCTAATTATAGAAAATATTTCCTCTTGTATCTCACTGCAACAGAATCAATCATTGGTATGGTTTTGGTTCAGTAAGATGATGCCTTACGTGAGAATGTGATCTACTATCTAAGTCGAGGCTTGGTAGGTCTTGAACTGTGTTATTCTCCCATCGAGAAATTAGCTTTGGAAACTGTCCATGTTGTCCAACAGCTTTGGAATTACATTCTGCTTCGAAAAACGTTCATCTTAGCAGTCGTCAATCGATTTCAGTTTGTTCTTAGTAGGTGAGTGATTAGGGGAAAAAATAATAGATCAATTTTCATTTTGCAAGAGTTCGATCTTGAATTCATGTCGGCTAAATCTAAGAAATATTTAGCATTTGGAGAGTTGATATCAAAGCCGCCTTGTGAGGAAGAAATTATTCACAAGGAAATTTTTCCTGATGAACATTTATTTCTTATTTCTTCACAAGATCCTTGGTATGGGGATATCATTATATATCTCTAGACTTCAAATTTCCCACCTTCTTTTTCCAAATATGATCTTAGAAAGTTGCCTTGCCACGCTAACAATTATGTTATAATAGGTGACACATTGTATTGTCATGGAATTGGTTCAATCCTTCGGCATTGTTTAACCTTGGAAGAAGCCAAGACAATTCTTAATGATTGCCATAGTGGAGCTTGTGGTGGTCATCTATCTAGGCTTGCAATAGCCCAAACAATTTTGTGAGCATGATACTTTTGGCCTTCAATTTTCAAATATTGTATTGAAGTGGTCAAAATATGTCATCCTCGTCAAGTCTATACTGGGAAAATGTGCCTACATCTAACTGTGATTTTCCCTATTATCACCGTCGGTCCTTTCACGAAGTGGTGCATTGATTTTACTACTTGTAATCTGCCTTCAGTGGGAAATCGCAAGTATATCACAGTGGTCATAGACTACTTTATGAAGTGGGCTAAGGACATGCCTACTTTTAAGAATGAAAGTGAAATAATGGCCTTGTCTTTCTTCAATCAAGTTTTTTCCCAGTTTGGTACTCCTAAAGAGATTGTCACTAATCATGGTAGTCATTTCCAAAATCAAATGATGTCTAAATTGGCTCTCAAATTGGGTTTCTAGAAGGAGCATTCATCTTTGTATTATCCTCAGGCCAATGGGAAGGTTGGAGCCATGAACAAATCCCTTAAGATCATCCTGCAAAGGATGATTAACAAAGCTAGATCCAATTGGAACATCATGTTGTATCCGACACTTTGGGCATATCCAACGTCAATTAAGACTACCACTAGCTTTAATCCTTTTCAACTAGTTTATGAGTTGGAATCTATCTTCCCTGTTGAATGTGAAATTCCTTCCCCTAAACTAATTGTTTAACTTCGTCTAGAGACTTATAGTCTCAAGGAGCTCCTCGTTCATTTGTAGCATCTTGATGAGCAGCGTCGAGATTTCGCCACAATAAATGAAGCCCATAAAAAGAGAGTAAAAACGCAATACAACAAAACTATCCATCCTAGAAATTTTTCTGAAGGTGACCTTGTCCTGGTCTACAATCAAGACAAAAATGCCTTGGGGGCAAACAATTTTAAGTCTATGTGGTATGGTCCCTTTATAGTTAAGCGAGTTTTGGAAAAGGGAGATTATGAATTAATTGACTTTGAAGGAAACAAGTTGGTGGAGCCTAGAAATGGGATCTAACTTAAGAAGTACATTGCTTAGGCTTCGCCCAAGCACACATTTGTTTGTATATATTGTATGTTTGCAAGTATCTACCTATCGGTTTTAGTGATGTTGATATTTTTTATATTCTTTTGTAGGTATTGATGGATGATTTAAAATATTTAGGATTCGATGATGGTGCAAGTAGGAATACCCAGAACCTTGCTTCCACGACTTGGGTGATTTATTATCCATCTCGCTATTTGATGGTTTCAAGAGGAGTATGTATTGGTTTTTCTTCAAATAATATTTCCGAATATACTGTCATTATTAATTTTTTATCCGAAGTGATATCCCTTGACATTGATTCATTAGTCATTTATTTAGACTCATAATTGGTGGTATCTCAATTGAATAACATTTATTAGGTATGAGATCCCTATTTGTATTGCCAATTTCTGAGAATACGATTGTTGCAATGATCATTTATGTTGAAAATAGAAACAAGAAATGCTAAATATAGAAGTGCTAAAAATAGCATTGCTATAAATAGCATTTCGGGATACATTCCAATTTTAGTTAGTCCCTAAACTAAAATTGAGAATTAAAATTCGAATTTGATCTTAGCATCTATTTGAAAAATAATTAATTAATTCATCTTGAGTTAATTAGTTGGAGAAAATAAAACATGAAGTCTATGTGAAGACATGCAACAATTTTCCGTTTGATTGAGGAGGTTATCCCTTAATTAAAGTGATCAGGATGAGTTGTACTTTGAGTTGTAATTAATTAGCTTAGTTAACTGAGTTAAGTCCAGTTAGATTAGTTCCAACAGTTTGTGGAAATGATTGTGAGTTCAGTTAGTTAATGCATGCATGCATGTAACTACTAAACTTCAGATAACTAAATATTCTCTCATAAATAACTCATGTATGTCAGTTCAGTTAGAGACCTAGTTGAGATCAGATGATGGGACAGTGTACTATCAGTTGCAGGAATATTCCATTGAGGATATCTCTTGCGTGCAGAAGGAATTCATTCCTTGGAGAGTGCACAGTTACTTCTGAGTTTGGTGAGATGTGTGAGAGGTAAATTCACATAGGTGGCAACCAGAGGACCTAGGAGAAACTGCGCAAGGAAATAGGAGGTTTGGAGGACTGGAGGAAGGCATATGTTGTGTCTATTCAGTCTATGAGCAGCATTGAGGGATTGTACTGAGAGCTGGATAGCTTGTGAGCTAAAGCTTTGTGTAATCTGGAGATATTTCCACTTGTTTCATAATACAAAGATCAGGGTTTTTAGTTGAGGCTTTCCCCAGAGTATTTCTTCTATGTTCATGTGTGATTGTTTCTTCTTCATCTGTTATATGTGTTCTATTTGATCTTGCTCAAAATCGATTAAGCTTCCACAAGTTTGTTTGTAGAAATAGATCAAGTATTTTTCTTTAGTATATTGCATTATCAGGTGATCTACAGTGAGAAACTCTACATGGTATCAGAACAAAGGTGATCAAAGTGGAGAACAGTATACAAAGAAGGGAGAAGTTCGAAGTTTGGTTCCTGACTATAAAATTCGAATTCTTATCACATCTCAAATTTCACCAATGGTGTTGAACGGTTTGACTCGAGTATGCCCTTGATGGCAACGCAAATTATATAGCCTAGAAGGATTGCATGGAAGTGGTATTAGAGAAAAATGGTTTGAAGGACTTCATTGATCAAGAAGTCCCAAGCCAACAACTAATAATGCCCAAGAATTGTCAAAATGGAAGAAATTTGTGGCTAGAGTGAGGAGGATTCTTCTGGAGGGAATTCAAGACCACATAGTCTTGAGTCCCCATGGGAAGGAGATACCATTTTCAATGTGGAAAACATTAAAGGATCTATATCAGAATAACAACGATCAGAGGAAGTTGGCACTAAAATACAAGCTTCAGAAAATCAATTGTGAAAAGGGCGGCACGATCTCTACATATCTGAACAAGCTCACCACCTGCAAGGATGAGCTTGGAACTGTAGGGATCACAACATCTGATGATGACATGGTCAGTCTTGTTCTCCTCGGTTTTCCTAAGAGCTGGCATAGCTACCAAGACTCAGTAAATGGAAGAGAGAAACTACCATATTGGAAATGACTTTGTTCGAATCTAATGCAGGAGGAGATAAGAAGAAGCACCAAATATTGATCTTCATCAAAGCAAGATGATGAATAAAATATAGCCTTAACGAGTAAGATGAGGAAAGGGAAGGGGAAGGTGTCCCATTCCAAATTGAGTTATTCCCATGATGGGAAGAAGATTGACAAATTGAAAGTGATATGCTTTCATTGTCATGAGGTGGGCCATTATGCAACCAATTGTCCATAGAAGAAATCCAAGAAGGGATCCTCGAAAGGCTCTGATGGTGAGGCACTGGCCTCATAGTTCGAATTGGATTTCACCCTCATCGCATGCATGGTTTCATCGATGGTGGGTTGTGTTTGGTACCTAGACAATGGAGGTTCATTCCACATGACCGACGCCAAGAGTCTATTCAGGACCTTGGAGGAGAAGGACCTCCTGATGTGCAACGAGATGGGCGATGATGGAAAGTATCGTGTTTCAGGTGAAGGTACGGTTGTGTTTTAGAGGGAGCATGGAGCTTCTCTCATCCTAACTGACATAAAGTATGTGCTTGGTCTGAAGAAGAACCTTGTATCTGTCGCTATGCTAGAAGACAAAGGTTATGATGTAGTCTTTAGTAAAGGAAAGGCATTCTTGAGGCATATTGGCACTGAACAAACCAAGAGGATTGGGATTCGAGTAAAGAGTCTCTACAAGCTAGAGATAGACGACTATGCTGCATTGAGTTCCAAAGCAGAGTTGGTGCAAAGCTAAGATATTGGCGAGCTATGGCATAGAAGATTGGGCCATTTGCACCATGGGGCCTTGAAGATCATGTAGTAGATCTCTACCAGACTTACCAATGTATAAATGAAGCAAGTGGATACTTGCAAAGGGAATCTAACAGATTGGTGATGGATGCGAGAGAGAATGTGGGAGAGCCATCCTCTCAATGTAGATAGAGGAAATCACCTGAGCAGTACACTGGTTACATGGCCCTAGTTAGGGAGTGTGTAGAGACTGAACCTTCTTCCTTCGAGGAAGCAGTGCAACAACCAGTCTGGGTCGATGCTCTTATGGAGGAGTATGTCTCCATCATTGAGAATAGTGTTTTGGATGCTGTCCCAAGACTGGAGGACAAGTTAGTGGTGAGTTTCCGATGGCTTTACAAGGTAAATCAAGCAGTTGATGGTAGTGTGGAGAAACATAAGGCAAGGTTTGTTGCCCATGCTTTCTCACAGGTCAAGGGGGTCGACTATGATGAGAATTTCTCTCCTATAGCAAGCTACTCATCTATCAGATTGATGTTGGCACTATCAGCTCAGATGGGTTGGAAGATCCATCAGATGGATGTGAAAACTGCATTCCTCAATGGAAAGATTGAGGAAGATGTGTACATTGAGCAGCCAAAAGGATTTGAGACCTTTGATCATGAGTCTCATGTGTGCTGACTCAAGAGAGCTTTGTATGGGCTGAAGCAAGCACCTCGTGCTTAGTACACCAGATTGATAACTATTTCACCAGGTTGGGCTTCACAAAGAGTGAAGTTGATGTGAACCTTTACCACATCATGGTAGAAGGTAAGCCATTGGTCATTATTATTTATGTTGATGATCTAATATTGACTAGTGATGGTCAGTTGATCAAGTCTTGCAAGAAGGACCTTGCAAGAGAGTTTGAGATGAAAGACGTGGGTCTTATGCACTACTTTTTAGGCATGGAAGTGTGGCAGAAGGATGGGGAAGTGTTTGTGTCTCAAGGCAAGTATGCCAATGAGATACTCAGGCGATTCCACATGGAGAAGTGAAAGCCCATGCAGACTCCTCTAGCAGGTAATTAGGGAAGGAGGATGCTACATCAAGTGAGGTGCTACTGTTTATCGGCAACTTGTAGGTTCATTGATGTATTTAGTGAACACACGACCAAATTTGTGCTTTGTAGTGAACCAGCTTAGTCAAGCAATGGTTCAACCTACCAATCCATTTTGGAAGGCAGCGAAGCATGTGCTGAGATACCTCAGAGGCACATCTCAGTATTGATTATGTTACAAATGGACAGAGGGAGTGAAGCTTCAGGGCTTCACAGATGCAGATTGGGCAGGGATTCCACCAGATTGGAAGAGCTCTTCAAGAGGAATTTTCAACATTAGTTCAGCTACAGTTTCTTGGTAAAGCAAGAAACAGAGGTCAGTTGCACTTAGCTCAGCAGAGGCTGAATACATGGCTGCCAGTCAAGCATCATGTGAGACCATTTGGGTGCAGAAAATTCTAGTTGGATTGTTTGGTCAGAGGATGGATCCAACTATGATCTATTGCGATAATCAGAGTTGCATCAAACTCTCTGAGAATCTAGTATTTCATAACAGGTCCAAGCACATCGATATCCGGTATCATCATCTTCGAGATTATGTGGTGAAGAGGATCATGTTGTTGTTGTATGTTTCAACTGAGGAGGAGGATGCAGATATTTTGACTAAGGCATTGTCAAAATGCAAATTCGAGTTCCACAAAGATGGGATTGGGGTGACAAATAATCCCTTTCTTGTTGAGAGGGAGTGTTGAAAATAGCAACAAGAAATGCTAAATAAAGAAGTGATAAAAATAGCATTGCTATAAATAGCATTTCGGGATACATTCCAATTTTAATTAGTCCCTAAAATAAAATTGAGAATTAAAATTCGAATTTGATCTTAGCAACTGTTTGAAAATTAATTAATTAATTCATATTGAGTTAATTAGTTGGAGAAAATCAAACATGAATTCTATGCGAAGACATGCAACAGTTTTCCCTTTGATTGAGGAAGTTATCCCTTAATTAAAGTGATCAGGATGAGTTGTACTTTGAGTTGTAATTAGTTAGCTCCATTAACTAGGTTAATTCCAGTTAGATTAGTTCCAACAATTTGTGGAACTAGTTGTGAGTTTAGTTAGTTAATCCATGCATGCATGTAACTATTGCACTTTAGATAACTGAATATTGTCTCATAAATAACTCATGCATGTCAGTTCAGTCAGAGACCCAGTTGAGATCAAATGATAGGACAATGTAACTATCAATTGCAGGAATATTCCATTGAGGATATCTATCGCATGAGGAAGGAATTCATTACTTGGAGATTACGCAGTTACTTCTGAGTTTGGTGAGTTGTGTGAGAGGTAAATTCACACAGGTGGCAGCCAGAGGACCCAGGAGAAACTGCGCAAGGAAATAGGTAGCTTGGAGGACTGAAGAAAGGAATATTTTGTGTCTATTCAGTATATGAGAAACATTTAAGTAGTGTACCGAGAGCTGGATAGCTTGTGAGCTAAAGCTTTGTGTAATTTGGAGATATTTCCACTTCTATGATAATACAAAGATCGAGGTTTTTAGCTGAGGCTTTCCCCAGAGTATTCTTTTGTGTTCATGTGTGATTGTTTCTTATTCATCTGTTATATGTGTTCTATTTGATCTTGCTAAAAATCGCTTAAGCATCTACAAGTTTGTTTGTAGAAGTAGATCAATTATTTTCTTTAGTATATTGCATTATCAGGTGATCTAGAGTGAGAAATTCCACAATTTATTTATATCACATATGTTCACATTCTCCGATTAGAAAAATCATTAGCTGGTTTCTTTTCTAATCAAGCATTGGACTGCCATATAAATCATTCATCAAATTAAAAAGCATAAAAAATAATAGAAGTATCATTTGTATATATGATCATCATAAAATCACATGTATATAGATAGAGTGTTTGTGTCCAAAATAATATACAAAAATCAGGACAAAGTTCCCTACAAAATTTGGGCTTATGCCCATCATCATGTCTAATCATAAAAAATATCTGATCATCTATCTGGCTAGCTCAGGATGAGTAGCTAGAAAATAAAAAACGACATTGGCACACATTGGAAGAGTTGCACCCAGTCCCGTGGTACTCCTACCACGCGACGCTACATGTCCTCGGGTAAGTCCTCTATGGCTATCATGGGTACTTGGTGAGTCACTCTCACCAAGTTCCTCTGAACTACATGGAGAACTCTCCCTGTCTCAACTGCAGCCCCTTCAGCATCTATTCCATGATGCCTATGTCAGGGAAATCCATCACATCTCATTGGCCCCACATCTGAAATATGATCATATATTTTGTGTCTTTACTCATAAAAATTTCTTAAAGTTTATCTATATTAAAAATACAAAAAAAATATCTCAAGAAATTTTTAAAAATAAAAAATTGTTACCTACGGCACCCCATGTTGCATCTTGTGGTAATACTAAATTTCGATCTCCTCAGAAATCCATTCCAGCATAGGGGTAGTCATCGACTACGATGACCTGTTGATCCAACCATGCAAAAAAATCATCGTCGAAAGTCGTCCTGGGGACATCACCACCCCCTAAGCATTTCATCACGTCAGCCAAACTGCCCATCCGTAGATCCCTCGGGCTACTGATGGTTGATAGCACCTCGGGTCGAAGCTCAAGTACTTTCTCAAAGAAGAACAAGCATAAGATTGTGTCATACCCAAAATTCCTTGTCTAACCCTTGTGAATGGAAGTAAGTTGGTTCTTCATGTTGGTCAGTAGATGTGTACACCAGTCAAACACAATAGTGAGGCATTCCATTGCTAGGCTCATGGATACTCATGAGGCCTGATGTAAAGTAGTAGAACTATTTACCCAGGCGATGGTAAATAGTAGGATATTTACGGATAATCTCTCTACATGCTTGATTGGAATCTGACTTCCAATCTTTTTAGGATGACCAAGATAGTATATGTGGATGTAGTCCTCAACAATGAGACTACCTCTTATCCTTCCAGTCAAATGCACTATCTCTCCCCTTTAAGAAAGATCAATAATGAAGTAAATATCTTCGATCTCGATCCTTAGGGGGATCTGATCGATCATGAAGGAAACATCCTCTGCACTCCAGTAATGAATCAACAACTCAAGAAATCATGTGTTTGCTTTCATATTTGGCATTTTAAGGAATTTTAGCAAGCCATAGCCTCTCAAAGCAT
Source organism: Pinus taeda (assembly GCA_000404065.3). NCBI lineage: Eukaryota > Viridiplantae > Streptophyta > Pinopsida > Pinales > Pinaceae > Pinus > Pinus taeda. Next base: position 41,664 of record APFE031312239.1, on the reverse strand, counting down.
CCAAAACATTTTGTTCTTCCATTACTTTGTTATCAATGGCACTATACTCCCTTTATCACCAGGTGATTGTCATCCTGCACAAAAAAGATGTTTCAAATCATTAGATTTATGTTTTAATTTTTTTACTCACACACACGCAGGTTCCCTTTTTACATAGTCATGTGTAGGACCCTTGTATACGTGGGTTAACTATATTCAACCCATGTGTATGCAGAGTTAAAAATTTTAACATATTCTCCTATGGTCAAATTTTGAAAAAAACTTCTAAAAAATATCATAAATGATTAAAAGCATGATAAAAGGGTTACCTGGAAGTTTTGGAGCAATTTTAATAGTTGAATTGGATGGAGGAAGGTTGTTTGAGTTTGTCTCCACGGCTCCTTGCCCAAAACACAAATGAAAAGAATGTGAGTCCAAAAGTCCTTATATAGGTTGCAAAATGAAATTTATTTTTAAAAAGTTGATTTTTATCTTATGGAATTTTTTACCTTTTGGCTTGGAGTGTCAGAAATGGGTTGTCTTTCCAGGAAAGTTTGGAGACTTCTTTGAGAAAGTGTTTTGGTCCCATGATTGCAAACCATCATGGCAGGTATTGTTTTCTTACTGGCATATAGGTTAGGGAATACCACTTTCTGTGACATTTTACATACTAACCTCCATACTGCGATATGTTTGCCACAGGGTAAACCCCATCATGTCTTTGTTGATAAACCATTTTCACTCGCTAACTTTAAATCATGATTTTGTGGTAGAACCAACCTTTACATGGGCATCTTAGTTAGATCCTCACTGACATTTGTTACCCATGCTACTATATTGAGTAGGCTTAGGAGTCCTCTTTAGTCCTGCCCTGACTTGTGCATTGGAGACTCATTATCATTCTTCTACACTATATCTTTGGCCTTATACCTTAGAGGATCCTTTGTGTTGAGTTGTACTGCTACATTGCATATTGACTATTTGCACCACTTGGCCTTGAGTCGGCTTCACTTGGACTCGTGTTTAAGCCACTTTTCGATCATTTCTTCTACAAAATCAACCTTGTAATCACTTAGCCTTTGTGACTTGACACACTCTTTTACTCGTGGAAAGATTATTCCTTTGAGTGTCTTTGACCAGTTTCGCCACCTTACATTAAGCATAGGAATGTTCCCCTCCCAGGAACTAGAGCATTTGTTTTTTCGACACTCATTCTTTCCACTATAATATAGCATTCTTTTATTCCTTTTCAAGCTTCATATAAAAGAAAAAGATAAAAAAAATTATATATTACAAAAAGAGTGGGAACGGGACATTATTTCCATATTTGATGGCAGTTAGAGTCAGTTGTGTCGCCCTTGAACAAAGCACTCGAAAGTACTCCTCCGATTGGTTTCCTCTTCCAGTCATATGGAGAGTTTTCTTATGCCTCCTACATGATGAACTTATATAAAGTTATCATATGCTGCCATGTAGTCATAGTTGAGTTGTGATTTTGTTCAAGGGAAGTAAACCTGAGTTGGCCTCTCTGCGGTGTCTCTTGACTTATTCTTCAGTAGACCATCCCTAGTTGTCAGCATCGTGTTCATTATCACATCAGCTATATTGATCCTTTGCTCGTGCTGGTTTGAGAAGGTATCCATTAACTTCTTGTTGGCAAATCTTTCTCTTATCGACTACAAAACATTGCTCTGAGGGAAGATCTAGAGCTGCACCCTGACCCTATTTTCATTATTGATAGGTCACCTTGTTCTTAGCATCAATCAATATCATGGGTCTTTGACTGAGTGGTTTCCCTTGTGTTCAACATTAGCTTTCATTGTCACACATTGTGATTCGTGCAGTGCCTTGGTTTCCATTTGACCCTATTGGTGGATTCCTTGCCTCTCTATCAACATTCATTATTGGTTGGTTCAGAGGGTTTCTATTATGCGCTAGCCACATCTTGTGTATGTTAGAAACATGCTTCAGTTGGGTTACTACATCTTTGTTCATCTGATTCCTTCCACATTATTGGCCTATAGATTACACTTGTGCTAGATTGATGAAGGATTCCTTAATGCCTTCCTTCTAGCGGATCTTTTCCCATCGACTTTAGCTCATTCCTCTAGGAAAGATATCTAAAGTCCATTTGGCAGTACCTTAGGGTTTGCAGCCATAAGTGGCAGATTCCTTCGCTATCAATAGTGGGAAAACATCATTGTCTCCTGATTGATATATTCTTCCAAGTGTTCGACTACATCTCATTTATTCACACTTGTTAGATTGTATTAGGTACATTGGCTCTCATCATCATTATCGATGAGTATCCTCATGTTTTTTAATGGTATACATTAATGATCGGTAATCAAACGATTTCTCACATGGTCAACTTTAGATCATTTATTCCCATTGTGTAGAAATGTACCACGACAGTCGGTGAAGACCTATGGTTTGCATCAGCATGCCTTGGTTCACTTCTTGATTGCTCATGTTTCTGCTAGTTAACACCATCCACCTTATATGTTGCAGCTATTTATAGTGACATCTTATATCTTGGTACCCGAGTTGCAGTGTAGTACCATTTATTCCATCATGTTCACTTGGTACTATTTGGATCCGTTTTTTGACTTTAGTGATCAGCTTCATACTTCAACATCATTGATCATCTCTTTATGTGTGATATTCAAACATGTACTTTCTTGATTATTATCAGATGATCCATTATGTATTTTCGGTTCCCTTATACTTGTATGCATATTGGATCTTCTTTTTTACTTGACATGTGGAGATGCTTTACTATTTCTAAGCATGGGTATGCCCGCCTTAAACAACAATTTCTTTCTGATATCTTTCGTTGGCTTGGTAGACTGAATTCTCATGAATGCCTCCTCGGTCTTGGCGTGATTATTTCTATACACTTAATACATTGCGGACATGATGTACCCCTTCTGACCTCACATATTAGGGGGCTTTTTTTATAGCACCATTTACCACTCTTAGTAGATCTGATGCTCTAATTATGACCTAGGGCAACCCTTCCTTCCAGACTTGGTCCAAAATCTAAAAAACAGTGTTTTATTCCCTATACACTACTTTTCCCTATGGTAAAAGCGTGTACATGCAGGTCAAAATATACCCAACTTACGTACATATGTTAAAACACTTAACAAAATTACATTTCCTAAGTTTCGGATGGAGTTCACAGGCTTTACTTATTACTGACCTCCTATTGCTTGTGGCCCAACTATTTTGCAATTGCAAAATCCAATCTGGAGAAGTATAAATAAACATCCATGGAAAGTGTAGAGTCTCCACAATGTATTCAAGATATCATCCACTTTCACCTTAATCTCCACCATTTCACTCATATGTCACAACTCCATGACCATATAACCTTTCATTAGCCTCCATTTTCATAATTATATGGGTTCCATTTGTGTTTTCCAAAAATTAATGATTTCTAGTATTATAAGTGAATTAAATGGTTAAAACTTAGAAAAATGGCATATACATGCTAATACTTAAAAGTGTCTTGAGTTTCATGATATTTGTAGGTCATTTGGAAGCTTCCATGTGGCTTCCAATGCTCAAATTCGAATTTCCTTCAAGATACAGAAGAATATTTAGATAAAGGTCAAAGAGGATATGTGTCTCATCATTACCTATTTAAGTTGTAATTATATGATATTTTCTAGGGATCTAGGGAGAGAATAATGGAAATCCATTAATGAGGTAGCTTCTTATGTTTTTGTATAAATAGGAGAGCCTTCTCCTTCTAAAGGCATGTGAAAAGCTGTGGAAATGTTCATTTTTTGAATATAGAATTTGGATTTGGCACCATGCTCATGAGTGATGTTCACTTTGATTTAATTGTGCTTGTATTTGGAGCTTCTCAACTTTCCATCCCTCATGCTTTTGGATTGGGCATCTATAATGTGTGAGATTTCTTGTTTTTCCTAGATTAAGATTTATTGTTTTTCATAGATTAAGATTTATTTCTTTCATAGATTAAGATTGATTTCTTTCATACATTTTCCTATGTGAGAGGTTAAGAGTGATTGTTTTTAATTCCTTTTATATATAGAGGTTATGAATGATTGTTTTTTGTTTCATTTCATATCATGTGGTTTTGGTTATTTATTTCATAAGATCTTCATTTGATAATGTACACATGATCCCTTAGAGTAGATTTCATTTCATGCAATTTGATTTCTGAAAGAGTGGTGTGCTTGTCAATTCCTGCAAGTGTGTGAGATTAAGATTTCAATTCCACACATTGTACTATAATTTGTTTTGAATTGAGTGTTGAATTAGAATAGATGAATTTGGTTTGTCGTTATTTGGTTTCATAGTTAGATTGATCTAAATTAGAAGTTAATTTCTAGCATATATAGTGCACACATGCTTCACAAGTTTTACAAAACCCCTGGGTTGATAAGTAAATGATAGGGAATTAATTTGCCTCAACATTTCAGCATCGTTGCCCGAGATGTGTGCATAGGAACTAGCTTTTAGTCTAGAGTTCATTTTTTTTCAGCTTTTTCTAGATGCATAAATCATTTAGTTGCATATCATTTAAAAAAAAAAAACAACCTTCAATCACCTACCACCCCCACTATATCACGTGGTGCAGTAAGAGCCACACATCCACATCATGAATTCTTATTTTTTCAAGTAGAAGAGATGACAAAGGAGTATGAAGAAATGGATGGATATCCTTTTGGATTTCCCATTCAAGAAACTAATGTCACTGTTCAAATGAAGAAAATCCCTTCATCCGTACTTCCTAACTTCAAAGGTATGAGATCAGAAGACCCAAAAACTTTTATTTTGAATTTGAATTCATTTAAAGACCTTATGGATGCTCATTACACATTCGAAAATTAAATTTGTTTCCAACAATATTGAATTATAAAGCTCTTCGATGGTTCATGACTTTAGGAACAAATTCTATAAGGACATGGGATGATATGAAAAGAGTATTTTTGGAAAAATATAAAAATCATTACAAACATCATGACCTTAGAAATGAAGTATTTAATATGAATAAAAAAGAGGATGAAATCTAGAAGACCTAGTGGAGAGATTTACTTATAATATCAAAAGATCTAAAATGCATAATTTAGGATCAGACATATTAAAGACTCTCCTATTAAATGCTATAAATGATGAATGAATTGATCTTCTTCATCTGATGGGAAAAGGAGATGTTTATCAAATGTTATTTCAAGCGATTTGTGAACTATGCAAGAAAATATCAAGAGGAAAAGAAATGTATGGAAGATCTCCTCAAGATCTAGTTACGACAAGGGAAAATATGTTGAAAACAGGATTGGTAATTCAAAATGAACTTAACAATTTGATAAACATTCTTGGTAATTTAAATGAACAAATTAAGATGCTAAGAATGCAAAACAAGCAAAAAGTTGAAAATGTTGCTTTGCATGAATGTCCAGATAATAACATTAAAATTTGTAAAATTTGTGCAAGATCACATGCTACTAAAGATTGCCCATCTTTACTAGGGTTAAAGGTAGTTTACAAAAAGGATAATGGAGTGAATCAAACTGCAAGAGGACCATGACAATGTCATCAACCCAATATGATGCAATATCCGTGTGCACAATTTCAGGGTTATGCACAACAATCTCAAAGTAATTGGTAAACACCTTTGCCTTAGTAACCTTGGCCATCTCAATCCCTATCTCAAACCAATATTGGAAATAGGGTTGGGAAGAGCCCTACAAATAAAATCCACCATATACTCTACATTTCCCTCACTGTCCTCAATACCAATATTAATGTTATCCATATCATTCACCTCCACCACAACATTAGTTTCATCCTCAGTTAATCTCATTTCAACCTTTCCCATTACCACACACACAAACACCCCAAAGATCCATTCCCACTCCACTACCTACACAAACATTTCAAATCCCCAACAATAAAACACCTCAATCCACTTACAATGTTGAGGTATTGTAAAATTATTCACCAGCTGCCATTGAAGAACAACAACCAGAAGAAGAAGATTAAGATAATGTCCGAGAATCATGGATGCCTTTTGATAAAGAATAGTTGTTGGAACCTAAGATTGAAAAGTTTCATGCATGCTTATCACCAGATTCTATGAATGGAGACCACATATGTAAGGACTTGCATGGCGTGATAGAATGAAGTCAAGGAAGACAATATTATATTGAATCTTCGTTCAAGATAGTCATTGGATCCCAATATTTCATTCTTCAAAATCTTCTGACATCATCTCAATCAAGACAGTTGGTCTCTCATACACAAGTATGTATCAAAGAATATATTTAAAACCTGCATATGAGCATATATATCATTTTGTTACAAACATGGCTCCATTGGAAACATTCATATACTTAAAAAAAAAAAATCAAGTAGATAAATTAGGAAAAATAAAATCAAACTTGATTGCATTTTTTTTAAGTTCTTAATTGCATTTTTATTTAGAATTTAGAATTTCTAAATTGTATTTATTTTCTTGAATTAATAATTAACAAAAAAAAACTTTGTTAAACTTAAAAGGTAAAATAAATAAAGTACTAATAAACCAAATACTCAATTGAAATAAAACAAAGTCGTAAACTCACAATAAAAAAACTCAAGGTCTGAATGTGGATTTTTTATTTTTTATTTTTCTTTTCTTTTTTTTCATTGCTTAGGCTTTTTCCTCCCTTAAACCTGCAAATAGACCATTTAATCTAAATCCCATCGACCTTTGAGCTCTCGCTGCATGTCAAAATAATGTTGCATTCTCCTGATTTTGAAAAAAACGAATTTCACCCAGCAGTTACCTAAACATAGGCCAAATACATAGAGGTTAAAAACATCATTTTTAAAATGCATTTTATGACCAAATGGCAACAAATCTCAAAAATATAAAATGTAGGTTTTTCTCAAAACGAGGTGAATTATGTTTAGCATGTTAGATTTCCTCAAAATTCGTAACCATTTGAGATATGTTTAGGGTTCTCTGGAGTGTTATTTGCGAGGTTGCGTGAAAAAAAAACAGTTTTCAATTAA
>APFE031312239.1:2865-33562 GCA_000404065.3 Pinus taeda | reverse complement strand
AAATCATAAATATTTCCCAAGCTTTTATAGAATAAAAATTTGTTAAAAATACACTTTCTAGGCAAAAATGATGAGTTCAAAAGATATGAAAAAATATTTGGCAAATAGTTTAGAATCTCATTTTCCTAAAAAACTTAGAAATTATGAATTCAAAAGATATGAAAAATGATTTGGAAAATATTTTGGAATCATATTTTCCTAGAAATATTGGATTTAGATTGGCCACTTGTCAAGTTGTCGTTTCAATTTTCATTTTTAGAATAATAAAATTTCCAAAATTCCATTAAAGTCATAAATGTGACTTGTGATCTATTGGTAAGTCATTGAAATTGCATAATGGGGGTCATGAGATCAAATTTGATGGGGATTGAAATTTGTTTATTATTTTACAATTTTTACACAATATTAATTAACAACAATTTTTCCACCACGTGACAACACAACATTGGCCAATATTGCACATTCATCGCCATATCATCAGTCAACATGCCACATCATCTATTTTCCATGTCACCCACTGCCACCTCACTATTACATAGTCCCCCTCCATCTTCTAGCTCGTTTTTCAACATTAAAAATGGATCAAGAAAAAGAATGATAAGGGTGCTTCATCTATAGGATTATTGTTTTGCAAAATACCTTGAAGAGAATCCTGTAGATGGAAGATTGAATCCCATAGACATGCGTTTCCATTTCATAGATTATTTGTATATGATCATGTTTCTCTGAGTCTTGTAGGTACAGAACCCAACGACATCACAAATAGGGAAATTTTATGTCATTACTCTGTCGAAGAAGACTGACAAGTTTTTTAGATGCAAGAAGGGCACAATCGAGTAACTGAGTAACCTCATGACAATCTTCACTATTTCACCCAAATTTAAAATCAACCAAACTTTCTCATACGACAGATTTCAATGATTCAAGCATCGTTGGAAAGATCTCGATGAGATATACATAATGAAAAATCTGTCATCAGAGTTTGAAACAGAAAAAGAATGAATAAATTGCTGACAAGACACAACATGTAATCTGAGGTGCTAGTTTGGATACAGGTAAAACTTCATTTGGTTTTCTTTCGTGAATTTGTTTTATTAGTACTGATTCTCAGTTTTTTGTGTAAATTTCATTAATAGAGAGATTGATCACCTTTCCCTTTTGATAATCTTACATTCCATTGCAGAAGAAGTACTAGTTTTTTGCAGGTTCTAGGAGGAAGAATAGATGACCAAAACCGAACGGTGTCTCTCTCAAAGAACACATTTATTTCACAAAAACATGATCAAAGAAACATCAAATATGAAACATCAAAGCATGACCATATGATTTTATATCAGATCTAACACTTGAGAGCTTTCAGATGCCAGTCTCGCCATTACATCCCTACTTATTCGATCAATAAAATCTTCATCTCATTTTCCTTCACAGTCATTTTCCTACCTCACTTTCACTAAACTCTAAACCCAGCAATAAAACCATTCAGCTCCCGTATAAATCTTATTCATCCCATTTTTCCTTTTCGCTTTTTCAAATAAACCTTGAATCCACTGAAAAACTCTTTCATTCATAGTCCTTCAAAAATCATTGTTTCATGCTCACGTTAAATGATGGAGGATTCCTTAAGGCCTCCCTTCTAACAATTCTTGACTTATCGACATTAGCACATTATCTAGGTTCAGGGCTAGAGTCCTTATTAGTACCTTAAGGCTTGTATGCCTCAATGACAAGTTCTCTCGCTGACAATCATGGGAATACATCAATGTCCCTTGATCGTTAGATATTGCGAGTGGCTCGACATCAACTTATCTATTCGCACTTTTTAAGATGTACTTAGGTATCTTGGCATTCGTTGAAATTAGTGGAAATCTTTCCTCGCATTGGTTAACGACATTCATTAATGGCTGGTAATCCAATGACTTCTCTTCATGCTAGACAACAACACATTTATTTTCATGACTAGAATTGTAACATTGGGTTTTATAGCAAGTGAATACTATATCATTTCAGCATTTTGCAACAAATACAACAGATTTCGCAGTAGCAATAAAGAATCCACTTTCACCACCTCATCCACCATTTATGCAACCAAGAAGCAGATGAAATTCTACATTCTATTCCATGATCTAGCAGCAGCTACAACTTCTCTACATATGCACAATTTGTCCACTTCCTAGGTAAGTAAAGGTATGTTCTTTTCTAGCTTTTAATCATAGAATTCCTTGAATACTAAAATTATAATTTTTGGAAAATACTTCACCATATTTTCTTTCTCATTTGAAAAAAAACCGTAAACACCTTTAGTTGGGGGGAAGGGACATCCATTTATGATCACTCTTCATATCACATCATTCCATTTCACTTCATTTCATCCTAACATACTTGTCCTAATTAGTTATGATTGCATTATTGTTCTAAAATTATGTGATTTGCAAATAAATGCCCAAATGATGAGCATAACATATGGCTGACTTAAAGATCCATTCTTAAATATGTACAATGAATCTTGTTGCAACAAAAAGAAACAAGGTATTGAAACACAAGAACCAATCTGAATTAAGATTTTGTTGTCACACAAGAACCAACCAAACATGTTGAAATTCAATGTATGACAAGGAATACTTTGCAAAAAGAAATGAAATTGCCAAATGCAAAGTTTAAGGACAATCGATACAAGCCAAGGTCATTCAAAAGTAAATCATGATTAAGTAATACAGTAGATTACATGAGGATATGCAATAACATTAGTTGGGGGGTATGTAGAGTCTCCAAAATGTATTTAAAATATCATCCACTTTCACCTTTATTGCCACCATTTCACTCGCATGTTGCAACTCCATGACCATATAACCTTTCATTAGCCTCCATTTTCATAATTATATGGTTTCCATTTGTGCTTTCCAAAAGTTAATAATTTGTAGTATTCTAAGTGAATTAAATGGTTAAAACCTAGAAAAATGGCATATACTTGCTAATACTCAAAAGTGGCTTGAGTTTCATGACATGTGTAGGTCATTTGGAAGCTTCCAAGGCACCCTTATGTGGCCTCCAATGCTCAAATTCGAATTTCCTTCAAGATATGTAAGAAGATTTGGATAAAGGTCAAAGATTATATGTTTCTCATCATTACCTATTTAAGTTGTAACTATATGAGATTTTCTAGGGATCTAGGGAGAGAATAGTGGACCTCTATAAATGAGGTAGCTTCTTATGTTTTTTTATAAATAGGAGAGCCTTCTCCTTCCAAAAGCATGTGAAAAGTTGGGGAAATGCTCATGTTTTGAATATAGAATTTGGATTTGGTACCATGCTCATGAGTGATGTTCACTTTGATTTGGCTATGCTTGTATTTGGAGCCTCTCAACTTTCCATCCCTCATGCTTTTGGATTGGCCATCTATAATGTTTGAGATTTGTTGGTTTTCATAGATTAAAATTTATTGTTTTTCATGGATTAAGATTTATTGTTTTCATAGATTAAGATTGATTTCTTTCATACCTTTTCTTATGTGAGTGGTTAAGAGTGATTTTTTTTATTTTCTTTCATATGTAGAGGTTAATAATGATTATTTTTGCTTTCATTTCATATTATGTGGTTTTGATTTTTCATTTCATAGGATCCTGATTTGATAATGTACACATGATCCCTTAGAGTAGATTTCATTTCATGCAATTTGATTTTTGAAAGAGTGGCATTCTTTTCAATTCGTTCAAGTGTGATAGATTAAGATTTCAATTCTACACACTGTACTACAATTTCTTTTGAATTGATTGGTGAATTAGAATAGGTGAATTTGGTTTGTCATTATTTGGTTTCATAGCTAGATTGTTCTAAATTAGAAGTTAATTTCTAGCATATATAGTGCATGCATGCTTTGCAAGTTTTATGAAACCCTTGGGTTGACAATTAAATGACAGGTGATTAATTTTCCTCAATAGGAAGGCCTTAATGGAGAAGATATGAGATATTGATACTATAGTGAGATTATCCCTTATCGAATCTGACAAAATCCTTGTGCCTCCTGCACTCCCCAAAGCTTCAAGAAACCCTTGTTTTCTTCTTGGAGATATCCTTCATCTTTCTTGAAGATATCCTTGTATTGGTGATGGAGGAATATTGCTGAGGCTGGGAAAGGATGTATCCGGAGGACAGTTCTTCTTGGAGTTGGAGAAGGACTCAGGTTGTATTTCTCCACTTTAATTGTAGCTAACTTTAATAAAGGAATGTTGTTATGTTTCTGATATTAAATGTGTTTATGTATCTATTTATATTGTAATTCATTTATGAATTTTACATTAATGCGTAATAGTTCATTCAGTTATATGATTTAAATTTAATATCATGAACATGCTTTATTTTTCTATTGTTGCATGTGTTTCATTTGAATAATTTTCAAGTTTCAAAAATATCAAAAGAAGCTGAGGGTTTGCACCCTAGGGGATCTGCTCAAACGTAGGACTCTCACGTAAGGACACTCTTACACAGTTTAGTAGAATAAACATTTACGTTGATTACTTGAGCATTTCTTATAATGGTTTGCCCTCCGCTCTGTTGGGGTTCTCAACTAAACCTTAGGGTGGTCTCATGGGCAACACTTATGTTGAAAAACTACAAAATGAAAAATAATTATAGTTTCGATTTCCATAAATTGGCATTTTTCTTAAGTTTAAAAATATTATAACTCTATTTAATTTATATTAATCCTATTTAATTCTTTAAATGGTTGGTATGGTCATCAAAATGCAAAATGAAATGCTCAACCAGAGTTTGTATTCAAAATAAAAATGTTGAAAAACTACAAAATGAAAAATAATTGTAGTTTAGATTTCTATAAATTGGCATTTTTCTTAAGCTTGAAACTATATTTAATTTATATTAATCCTATTTATTCTTATGTTGAAAAACTACAAAATGAAAAATAATTGTAGCTTAGATTTCCGTAAATTGGCATTTTTCTTAAGCTTAAAAATATTATAACTCTATTTAATTTATATTAATCCTATTTAATTCTTTTAATTCAATTAAATACAAAAATTATTAATTTTTAAATACAAAAAATAAATTTATCTTTATATAAAATTCATATGTTATTTTTTAATTTTCCACCCAAAAATCATATTTAAATGTTTACATATTCAACCATTTAAAAACGTAGGTTTTTAAAGTTTCAATTAAATTTTACATATTTATAAATTTTAATTACAATTTTTAATTAAATTTTAAATCATTTTAAATAATTATATAAAAAGAAGCAAATGATGATTTAGGTACTTTTCGATAACTAGTACTCAAAACAAGAAACCTTTTAGTCATCTTAAAACTCATGTTTTTTTTGCTAAGCATGGTTAATCTATTAATAAAGAAAAAAGCTATTTACAGAGTTGGTATTGGCTGTAAGTGAATACAACCTATCTCAGCTTGTTGGAGAACTAGTTCTAAGACTGCCCCAACGGAGGGGAAACCAATCTGATAGAGTCGGAATTACAAAACGAAATGGGACGTCACTGAACATTATCCTCAGTTTTCTGAACAGAACTAATAAGACAACAAAAAACCAACATTTCATCCTACTGGATGCGCCTACATGGATAAAACAGAAGTGAAGCCAAACGTTAAAAGAAGTGCCACCCGGCATTAGGAATAATGAGCTCCGTGGCCGGTTCCTCCACTATCGGGCAGCCCCAATTTTCACGGTTGTCTGGCTGAGGTTGCTCGCCTTCACCTTCTTCCCGATGCGCGTCCTCCTCGTTCAGCGTGTTCATCTCCTTGTCTGGCGAGGCACGTTGAGGCTCTGAATCCTCATGCCTGTTCCGCATTGCCCCCTTCCCTTTCCACTTGGGCTGCCCTCCATGCTCAATTTCCATGTCTGTGCTCATATTCTGTTGGGCTCTGTGTTTACTGGGTTCCGCCTAAAATGTAGCACTTCCAAAGCAGGGCCCCTGGGTGTTCTGAGTTGCTTCCTCAGAGAATGAGATGGAAATGGTGGCAGTGATGACTTGTTGATTAAGAGTGTTGCGAGAGTGGAAGAGCGTGGTATGGGGGGAGGGACGTTGGGGCAGAGGGAAGGGTGCTGAGCGAAGACCCACGTGACCCTGACCACTCCTCGTGTTGGGGTAGTGAGGATTATCAGCTGAGGAGGAGGGAGAGCTCGAGGAGTTTCGCCTCCTGGCCTGCTATCGAGAACTACCACCTCTCGAGCCTCCCCTTCTACTAATTAATCGCTACCGCACCATGACAGGAAGGGGAGCAGAGAGAGCGCACAGATACTCTGTGATATGCGAGAAAAACAGATACGGAGCAGGTGGAAGGCACGTCTCAAAAGCCCAGCGGAGCCCAACAGCCTCCCATAATCCACCTCCTCCTGACCAACGATGCTTATGGAGCCTCCTATCAAGTCCATATCTGTTCTTGGATTTAACTTCATCTGCTTCGCCTCGAATTTCCTCCACCATAACTACTGCATTTAGTGTAGCCGAAGGCCAGCTAGTCCTGAAGCATGCGGAGGTGATGGTCCCTTCCCCTTCTCGCTTGTACATTCCTTCTTCCCCATGCACAAAGCCATGTGATGGCCCCTTCCGCTGTAATAAACCCGTCTTGTCGATGGCCAAGTGGTGTCGAGCTACAGGTGTCGTTCGGCACTGCTCCACCCCTGTCCCATCCTCCTAGTTACTCAATGAATCACCCGCATCCGGGGATCTTAAAGCTCATGTTACCAACCAAAAGAATATTAATAAAAATATGTTCAAATTTTCAATATATAGAGAACCATAATATTTAATTAAAAATCATAATTTAATATTGTTGATTTGAACCATTTAAAAACATTGAACATACCTCAAGATTCCAACTAAAAAAGATGGAAAAAATGGCCTTGTAACACTACACTGAAAATGAAAATATGTTTCAGTGACCAAGCCTTCTTTTCAAAAAACACCAAATTGATGACAGCTTCATTGAGAAACACAACCAGATCCAATCAGGACACGGTCATATGTGGTAGACGGGATTGGGTAGCCAATGACTATGACTGTGTCTCTCTCAATTTTAATTTGCAAACACAACCACATCCAAGTACATGAGAAAGTTCGTCAATCAAATTTGAAACACAAGACAAATTTTGGCAATCAAATTTAAAACACAATTTGGCGTTGGAATTGGTTTTGGTGTTGTTTCTCAACAATAACAAATTCGAAGGTTGGTTGCCTACTAGACTTGGCCATGTTCCCAATATGATAGTGTTTTTTTCTACAATAACAACTGTTGGTCCTCTGCCTTCTGGCTGAGTATCTCGAATTATATTCCATCGGATTGAATGATCCATTCCTTCGGGTTTATACAGTGGAAATCGATCAAGGGGAACATCACCTGCCTTCTACAAGATTTCTTCTCGCTACAATGTGTTTGGGTGAAGAAAAACCTCTTCATGGCCTTCATACTAAATAACATCTCTAAGTTCTGCATGTTGGATTACTAATCTCCTTCTTTCTTCTCACTACAATGCATCTAGGTGCAGAAAAACCTCTTCACGACATTCATACTAAATAACATCTCTAAGTTCTACACGTTGGATTACTAATCTCCTTCTTGCAGACAATAATATTTGCAGCATGATTCTTCCCAAAATAAGAGAGTTGAGAAAACTAGGAAAGTTGGATATGAGCCTAAATAATCTCTCTGGAACTTTTCCTCCAAAAATATGGAATTTAATTAAATTGGAGGATTTAAATCTCAAGGAAAATTCGTTCAAAGGAATCATATCAACTATTGTTGGGCACCTTTGGATGCTTTCAGAATTAAATTTGAGTGTAAATGCACTCACAGGAAGCATTCCCGATTCAATGGGGAATTGTAGACAATTTAGTGAACTATACCTAGCCAGAAATAAACTAAGCATGACAGTTTATTTGGAGTGGTCAAAGCTTGCAGAAAAAATCATAATATATGGCTTAGATCCAAGCTCGAACCATCTATCATGATATCTTCATCCTGAGATTGGAAGCTTGAGATTACTTGAATCGAACCAGCTCAGATTCCACAATATTGCTTGAGGTTACTTGAATCGAACAAGCTCTCTCGTCAGATTCTTCAATAATTTTAATTTCTAACATCAGTAATTTAATTTCTCTTTCAACCTATTTACTAGGGGCCATTCCTTCATCGAGGTAATTCACAAGAAAAGGCAACAAAGAGATATAATATATATATATATATATATATATATATATATATATATATATATATATTATATATATATATATATATATATATTATATATATATTGGGAATAATGCTTAATTTTTTATGTAAATTGCTAACAAATTAGTCAGCAAATTTTGTGTTCTCTGGAAAAATTAGGGCAGTAAATTATTAGCATGGTTAGTGTTGTAAATTAGCCTTCACAAGATAAGTAGTGTTAGTAGATTTGTTTCAGATTAGATAGTCGATTGATAATCATATTAGTAATAATTTTACTATATCAGAATGTAGTTAATGGTTTAATACATATATGAGATTTACAACATGTTTGAGCTCACACAATAGCTGTTTTTTATTTGTTCATTTTCTGTATGTACTTTTATTCATAGTTATGTTAGCTTATCAGCTGGCTTAAAAAGGGCCATTTCATATTCTACAAGTTGTATTAGAGAAAGTAAAATTGTTTTGGGTTAAAGTTTTATTCTTGGAATTTTTCCAAAGTTAATCATTTTGAATTCTAACCATATGCTAGTTCCAGAATTTGATGGGAACGATTATGATTATTGGTGCATTAAGATGCTAACCTTTTTTATTGGAAAAGATTTGTGGGAGAATTGTTGAATCAAGTTATGAGGAGCCAGCTGATTGGAGTGCCCTTACAAAGAATGAAAGAACAGCCATAAAGGAAGCAAGGAAGAAGAACGCTCAAGCTTTGCTTCACATTCAGATAGCTCTTGATAAGAGCTTATTTCTAAGAATATGAGGAGAGAAAACTGCCAAAGATGCCTGGGAGACTCAACAAGAAGCTTACCAAGGTGGTGATCAAGTTAAGGTGGTCAAGCTTCAGACATTGAAGTGAGAGTTCGAGAATTTGAAGATGAAAGAAGTTGAAAGAGTGAATGACTATTGTGTGAGAGTCAAAGATGTGGTCAATAAAATGGCTACACTTGGAGAAATTGTAAGTAATGAATTTTTAATTAAAAAGGTATTGAGATCTTTAACACATGGATAGAATCATGTTTCCATAATCATGGAAGAAAGTAAGGATTTAAAAAAACTACAATTTGATCAATTGGTTGGATCGTTGATGTCTCATGAAGAAAGATTGAAGGACACTTCTGAAGGTGTAGAGAAAGCTTTTTCCTCTAAATTGCAAATTACAAATAATGAAGATGTAAGAAGCAATAGTGCCAAAAGTAATCAAGGTCAAGGTAAATGGAAAAGCCAAAATTCTTCAAGAGGTAGTTTCAAAGGAAGAGGTAGAGGTACATTTGATAAGAGAAATGTTCAATGTTACTATTGTAACAGGCATGACCACTTTGAAAGAGAATGCAGATTGAAAGAAGGTAAAAATGCTAAATATGCTCAAGAAAGTGGTGAGTATCCTCGAGATCATTTATTTTTATCTTATGCCAAAGGTGAAAATACTAGTCAATATGTTTGGTACCTAGATTCTAGATCCTCTAACCATATGATAGGGAATGAGAAGTTGTTTTCAGCAAAGGATGGAAGTTTCAAATCCAAGATACTTGGAGGTTGCTTCCAAAGGAGCTATGGAGGTCCAAACAGAAGAAGGTATAAAGATTATTCATGAAATTTATTATACTCCACAATTGAAGCATAATTTGTTGAGCGTTGGGCAGTTATCCGAGAAAAACTATTAAGTAGTCTTTGAAAATAAGACATGTACTATATATAATAAGAATAAGGGAAATAGGGTGATCATTGTTATGCCTATGACAAGAAATAGGATGTTTCCCTTGAGGTTTGATGAACCTAACAGAAATCTTGCAAATATGGCTTATGAGGGTACAACTTGGTTATGGCATCTCAGGTATGGGCATTTAAATTTTCACAATTTGAAGTTTCTAACCTCACATGCATTAATTTTTGGTTTTCCCAAGGTATAAGAGCATAAGGAGGTTTGTGAAGGATGTGCTAAAGGAAATAATGCAAGGGAAAGGTTTCCAAATGGAACTGCATGGAGGGATCATCGCCCACTTCAACTTGTTCATTCAGACATATGTGGTCCTATGCAGACTAAGTTTGGGTAAGTCATCACATTTCATCACTTTTATTGATGATTACTCACGAAATTGTTGGGTATATTTTTTGAAGGCATAAAGTGAAATTTGGATACATTCAAGAAGTTCAAACCCCTTGTAGAAAACGAGAAAGGGTGTAAGATCAAATGTTTGTAGACTGGCCGTGAAGGAGAATTCTGCTAAAACGATTTCTACGGCATTAGGAGGCAACATACTACAACATACACATCCCAACAAAATGGCATAGATGAAAGAAAGAATCATACAGTGGTTGAAATGGAAATATGCATGTTACAAACTAAGGGGTTAAGCAATTATCATTGGGGAGATGCAGTTGGTACAATAGCATACATCCTCAACAGTAGCCCCACCAGTGCACTGGAAAAGATGAATCCTTATGAAGCTTGGTATGGAAAAAGGCCTAATGTTAACCATTCCAAAATTTTTGATTGTTTGGCTTATGTGCATGTACCTGATGAGAATAGAAAAAAGTTAGATGCAAAGAGTGAGCTATGTATTTTTATTGGGTATAGTGAGACAAGGAAGGCTTATAAATTGTATAATCATCTAAATAACAAGCTTATTATATCAAGAGATGTAATTTTTTATGAAGGGGGAGTTTATGGTCATAAAAAAGGCCAAGTTGAGAAGACAAAATCTGTTTTGAATGATGATATAATTGTTGATAATGATCATGTGCATCCAACTAATGTCTCTATAACTAGTGGGTTAACTCCACCAAACAACCCTTCATCAATTTCTTCAACATCAAGTTCAAGTCCAACTTCTTCTCTAAGTTCTACAAGGAAGGTAAGAAGATTGAGCGATATTTAACACAAGAGTGCAAATCAAGCACATGAAGAAAGCCCAATAGGTGAGATAGTCAATTTTGCTTTATTAGCCAAGGCTGATTTTGAACCATCATGTTTTGAAGATGCATGTACTAATGAGGTTTGGATGCAAATCATGCAAGAAAAGATGGATTATATTTAAAGGAATGACACTTGGAAGTTGACAGAGCTTCCACATGACAAGAAAAAGATTGGCACCAAATGGGTCTATAAGACTAAATTTAACATTGATGGGAGTGTTGAAAGACACAAAGCAAGATTAGCTGCTAAAGGATTCACACAAAAGTATGGAATTAATTATGAGGAGACATTTGCACCAGTGGCAAAACAGGAGAACATTAGAATGTTGATTTCATTAACAGCTCAGAAAAAGTGGAGCATACATCATATGGATGTCAAAAGTGCCTTCTTGAATGGGTACTTGGAAGAGGAAGTATATGTGGAGTAGCCACAAGGCTTTGAAGTGGAAGAAAAGGAGAATAATGTCTACAAGTTGAAGAAGGCTTTGTATGGTCTCAAGCAAGCACCAAGAACATGGTATGCTAGGATTGATGGATACTTTCAGGAAAATGGGTTCCACAGAAGTAAGAGTGATCCTACCCTTTCCTACAAACAAGAAGGTATTGATATTCTAATCATAAGTTTGTATGTTGATGATCTATTGTGTATGGGTAGTAGTTCTAAGATGAATGATAAATTCAAAGTTGTTATGATGAATGAGTTTGAGATGAAAGATCTAGGCATCATGAAATATTTTCTAGGAATGGAGGTTTATCAAAGTAAGGATGAGATTTTCATTTGTAAGACAAAGTATGCACATGATATGTTAAATAAATTTGATATGCTTGCTTGTAATCCATCCCCTACTCCAAGTGCTTATGGAGAGGTGTTATGTAGAGATGATGGTGCTAATTTAGTTGATGAGAAAACTTACAGAAGTATTGTGGGGAGCTTGATATTTCTAACCCACACAAGGCCTGATATTACATATTCAATTTCACTTGTTTCAAGGTATATGAAAAATCCATCTAAATACTTATGAAGGTAGCCAAGAGGATTTTAGGGTATGTGAAAGACACTCTAAATTTTGGTGTTCATTACTACTCTTCTCAAAAGTTCAATCTTGTTAGATTTAGTGATTCAGATTGGGGAGGTAGTCTTGATGACCGTAAGTCTACATCTGGAAATTGTTTCTCTTTTGGTTCTGGTTCTGGTTTGATTACACGGAGCTCAAAAAAACAAATCATTGTTGCCCTCTAATCCACAGAAATGGAGTATGTTGCAGTTACCTCATAGGTACACAAGCTCTTACATTTGACCAAAACAAATAATTACACAAGTCAACACACCTCAGCCAATTAAAATTATGGTGGCATTTGGCTCATTCACTCACATGCCATGTGACTCTGCCACTCACGAGTCACGATGTCTACCACAAATGCTGCCACGATTTTTACCACAACAATTATTCTCGTAATTCATATACAACATGAACTTCGAACCCCTGTAACCATATTTCATGTATTACAAAGCAGTTGGAGGGATATTGTTCATGTTTAATAAATTCCAAACCAACTTATGCGTTGACTAGCCCAGATCTAAGAGTGACAAATGTTTTTCATTATTTTCTGTCTACATGTGTTTGCTATGAGAAGGGAATGAAAGCCTCTCACCGTATTTCTTGCGATAATTTCTGTTATCCTTCGAGATTTGCCTAATTCTCCTCCACATCTACGAGACTCTAATCATACAGATCGACATGCTAGATTTCGCTTATTAAGTGGATTGCAAAATGCGGAGATTATGACCATATATAATGCCCATAAAAATGAATTAGATCTGGACCTTGATTAGTTGTAATACAAAATTAATTAAAACAAATAGAAATATAGCCATCGGATTTCTGGATCTGTCTGTTTTATTATGAAATTGTTTTAAACAGATTTTATTTGTTTTGCACGTGTAAATTAAGATGGTAAATGGAATGATATCTCGAGATTGGAGAGTATGAGGATCAATGATAATCAAGCCAATAGTGGCATTTGTACTATTGAATCATCCAAACTTTGAATTTGACTTTGGTCATTGCTTCAAGAGAACAGAATCAACGATGACAGGAAAAAATTGTTTGGGATTTTGGTATGATTGTCATTTTTATTTCATTCTGTTAATAGCGTATTTCTTTTGATCTAATCTTCCTTGTGATTTGCAGAACGTGACAAGTTCCAAATAAAATGTCCAGTGATCCATCAGTTTGCGTCTGATATATATTGTATTTGGTTTCCATACTAAGAAGATATTTGGATAAGCATGGAGTGTGATTTCATTTGATTTTATTAGTAATAAAATCTTTTCATTTAGGGTAAATACAAAATTGTATCTTCCATAATCGCTCTTAAAATATTCAATCTACTAGTTTGTTTTGATGTTGTGTATAGAGGATTTATAATGACAAGAGCTTAGAGCGATAAATGTATAGAGTTGTTATAATCACAAGAGCTTAACAAGATATCAGTTTGAAGGTTGTTATCTTGTTCCTATTACTGTCATTTTTCACGTGTTCAAATTGTATTAGTAGGAAGTCTTTATATTTATGTAATGGGAATATTTAATGAAAGTAATATTGGCTTAAATGTTAATTCGATTATGTTGCATAATTGTAGGGTTTTAATGTAGTGTTTAATCAATATCTTAGGAAAAGAAGAGAATGCTTTATCTTGTTTTTCTGAAAGGTCAATGCACTTCTATATTTTTATAATTTGAATGTCTTTAAATTATTAATGATATCTTAACCTCTTTAAGTGTTACATCACTCCTAGGGTTAGATTAGACTACATTATATTCAATAGGTTAGTTATTCTTTTTTTATTTCTATAGAAATATAGTTGTTAAAATCATTTTTTAGATTTTGTTACATTTAGATCAATTTATTCATCATTTAGATTTACATTGCATTTAGGTCTTAGAACCCCTAGCACTTTAATGATTTATTTTTTGAAACAGAAGGAAATATCATGTTATCAAAGCGGTAAAACGTGTGAGGAATAGCTACTCCAAACATCTTCGGTATTAAAGAACCCCGGTCTAGATTGTCTCCTATTATTGACGAGTGGTCATTTATGCCCATCAATAGGTTCACAAAGGAATCTGGGGACTACCAAATGATAAAATTATCGATTTAAGATTCAATAATTTTATTGATGGAATTGGTTCTCATATTGGAAGGGTAAAGGAATTATCACCGTTACATATTCAAAATAATCAAGTGTCCTAGACTCTAATACCAAAGATTAGCATGGAAAGGCTACTATTTAATCTAGAAGCAAACAATACTCACTTTACACATGCAATACCAAAGGAAATAGGCAACCTGAGAAAATTACATGATCTGCATTTGTTGAACATGTATTATGTATCCATACCAGATGAAGTTAGTTCCTATACATCTTTGGATTATGTTTACAAAAAATTACTTGGAAGGATCAATTCCAAAGTCATTGGGATATGTTTTTTATTTGAAATCCTTCAATCTTTCAAACAAGAAACTATCTAATTCAATTCCAAGTAGCCTTGGTGCAATAAATTTCATTTTTCTTGATATTTCTAATAATGAGTTAACTAGGCTTGTTCGAAATTCACTTGTTAATGAGGTAAATACCCAAATATTTTCAGGAAATCTAGGGCTCTATGCTAATGACTCTAGAAATGATAATGATAATGATAATAATCACAATATACTTAAGTCTTGTTTTGATTCTCATTGGGGGAAAGAAGCTTGATAAATGGGAATTATCTTTGGGGTCATTGTTGTCACATAGTGTTATTACTTGTGCTTGGATTCATAACTTTTCAATGAAGATATCGTCAAAATCACTAGACTTGATTGATGTGTTGTAATGTGAAATTTCAGAGTGCATTTAGTTAAAATGTTCTATAGCTACCGAAAAACAAAATTATTGATCTTCTTCATCCAAATCTATCACATTGGTAATTTTTATGCCAACATTTCAACCAACAAGTGTGGTTCATCTTCACGGTAGATGAATAATCAAAATATGATCAAGCTAAGAGAATAAATGAGAGTGAAATCTAAAATCTAAGAGACTCACAAGAATATTTTACTATTTTAATAAAATACATTTGTTTAATGGTTAATTTCAAAAATTAATTCAAAGAGAACATGATTCAAAGTAAGAAGGGAATCGAGGAATAAAAACCCTGTTATAATAATCATGTGAAGAAAGGAGATAAAATTATTAGTAATCGATGTAATAAAAATGATTAATAACTCGATAACTAAAAATTATATTAATAATAGCTAATAGAAGATTTGCTTTTAACTTGAACAAGAATTTTTAGAGAATAAGTAACTTTGAAATATCATCTCCCACTATTACACATGTACAACTATTTCATAAATCTTACAAATGGGCCATTTAAAATATGTCTTCGAAGACTTGAATCCATGTAACTATGGAAATGAAATTTTCACCAAAGCACTCCAGCTAAGATCCTTTAACGTAATAAAATAATTAGTAAGGAGGATGAAATGAAGATTTTTTTTTTTTGTTGACTAGCGGAATCGGCAATGGCAGTGGTATCGTACTCGCGTTACACAGGGTCGAATCCCACCGGTTGCCACTATAACCTCTAGGAGAAACTACCCAACCCATAAGAATAGACTTCGGTTAAGAAGAGAATTGAACTCGTGACTTGCATAGTGGCACGAACGACTTAGCAAATCATCCATTGGCCACGAGACCAAACCTCTATGGGCGAAATGAAAATTTATTATAGTTAATAATAATTTTTATTAATAATAATAGTAATAGTAATAATAATGATAGTTAATATTACTATTTAATCACTAATTTTGATAATTTAATAATATTTGGTAAATGTTGTTATTGTTTATTATTAATTATAATATTACATTTTTTTACAACCAAATTCTTAGAAAATTAATAAAGAAATATTCTTAATAATTTAATATTAAAATAAAAAATTATATAACTAAGGGTGGTAGGAATAGATGGTCACTAGTGATTTTTCACCCTAAGAAACAATAGGAATATAGTTTCACCTAGGGACTGAAGTAATAATAATGTTGTTGAAGCATATGTTCTTCTCCAAGGATTGATTTAGCTTGTTAAATTGGGGATACATGACATGATTATCATTAGAGACACTCTAATTATAATCTATCATTCAATCAATGCATCCCTTCCCCCTAATATGAAGCTCTCCCATATTTTTAAGAGGATACGTCAATTGTTACATTCCACCCAAGTAGACAATATTTCCACGTCTTAACAGCTAACAACTCTTGGCTCGAGGAGATTATGAGCATATGGGAGACAAAGAAAGGGAGCTCCCTAGTAACAAAAGAAATGCATAAGAGAGACCTCTCTATACTTAAAACTTGTTTTTTTTTATGTCTTGTTAATTTTTTTATAGATAGTTTTTAGAGAATTTACAACTATAATAATAAGGATTATTTCTTAATCGGCCTAGAAGAATTACGTAATCTATTTAATAGATTTCCAAATACATATAGAAAGACTAGGCTATTAAGCCTTAGACTCAAAAAATTTTGTTTGATGTAACTTAATTGAGCTTTACACTCAGCAAATGGTAGTGTTTTTATTCTCATGAGATGCTTTCGAAATTTAGGAACCCATGACAATGAAAAGGTAATTTTCGTTACAGTTGAAGTCATCTGAAAATATAAATTGTTTGATTTTCTCCTACACGGGACAATGGGGAGCTTAGAATACATGGCTAGGGGTGGAAGTAGACTTGCATTGAATCCACGTTTCACACCATGCACCAACAAAATCATTGGGATAATGGACAATATCCAACCTCTTTAATATTGTCGTCAAAGGATTGAAGATGATTGGATTATCTAAGATCCCAGTTGGAGTAGATTATGAACATATGGGAGACAAAGAAAGGGGAGCTATCTAGTAACAAAAGAAATGCAGAAGAGATGCCTCTCTATACTTAAAACTTGTTTTTTATGTCTTGTTAATTTTTTTGATAGATGGGTTTCAGAGAATTTACAACTAGAATATTAAGGATTGTTGCTTAATTAGCCTAGAAGAAGTATGTAATCTATTTAGTATATGGCAAAAAATTTATAGCATGATTAGGATATTAAGTCTTACACTCAAAACAATTGTTCTATGAAACTTAATTGAGATTTACACTTAGCGATCTTAATGCAGACTTAATTTCAGTTCTTTTTTTGTGGTTCACATATATTGGAGATTGTTTGTCGCTATGTCCATGAAAATATTTAGGCGGGTCTACAAGAAGGGATAGCTTCCCATTGGCTCATTAGCAAATCCTAACCTTGAGAATGTCGATAAGAATTATTTTTTTTTAACCAGAATGAGTAGATTTTTATATAAAATATATTGTGTCTATTCGTAAACAAAACTTGAATTTTATATAGATTTTTCCAAGCTTACAAAAAGCTAATAATGCTTCATTTGTTCTATAAACCTAGTATTTCGACTATATCTGATATGCCCACAAAAATTCCTCATTCTGGAGATTTTACAACTGTAAATTAGAAAATATTGAAACATAAGATATTTACATTTACAATGCATCATTTAAAAACTAAGAGAGAGAACAAATGAAAGGTAGATGTCCATTGGCGCCAGACTGTTGAGGTTCAGGCCAATTGAGCCTTGGTTTGGATCTTGCTCGATCAAGACCTCCTCCTTTTCCTTGTTTCTCTGGTCCACTTTGAGCTACATCTACTCAATTTGATGCTTCAATGCATCAACTGCATCTTCTAGCTGACATATGCGCTCAAGTTTCTCCATCTCTCTCTCCTGCATCAACAAGTGCTCTTGTAGTTGTGATGAATGTTGCATTGCAAAACGATTAGGCCTTCCCTCAACTCCAAGTGGTCCTACACATAGTTTATGCAGGATGGCCGAATTCTCCTTCCCTCTAGTGAGGTTCCCACTCGAGGCCCCCTAAACCTCAACCTGCAATTTCCCAGGAGCCCAACCATGAACTGACATCTACACCTTGTACACTAGAATCCATTTTTTGGTTGTCCAAAATGTTCCAGGACATTCTGTCACTCCCACTCAAATTCAAAGCGCACTTGACCCTGTCCTCTGGCCAGGCACCCTCACAAACCCAAGGATTGTAGCTCTTCTCACCTACCACCTTGTTCAACCATACCTCCCTCCATTGTTCTACTAACCAATTAGCTCCTAGATTCAGCCAAACCCGAACCTATGCCTGCTTCAGTAAAATAACAATGTCCTTAGACCTAGTAACAACATGCAGAATCTCAAATTCCCTCAGACTCTCCAATGCACTCAGACACTCAATTGCACTCAGGTCCTCAATTGTACTCAGGCCTTCCTTGAAATTTATTCCATTAACCTAGGTCCAATAACAGACAATTATCAACCTCAGCTTTTGCTGTCAAGCCTTTGCAACATATATCCTTAATTCATACAAACATAACAAACATTATTCCCTTTATATTCGTTGCCTAACTAAATGATGATGGTGTGCTGAGTGAATAAGTTGATGCAGCTAGGATCTCGATAAGTCACGATAATTTCCCTGTTGTCCTCCATTAATTCCTCCCACTCCTCTTGGTCCATCCTTCTTAGCTGGATTATCCTCCCACGAGTGAATTAGAATTATTTGTGGACCGGAATTAAATTTTTCTCTGAAAATCCCATACTCGTGCAATCTCCCGAGGAGATGCGTTTTCCTTTGCCCCATGAACTAGGCTGTGGGAAATGAGGACGAACATTGAGGTCCCTTTTGAAAATAAGTGTAGTACCAGGGTGGAAGACTCTGATACCTCTCGATTGAAGGGAGTGGACATTCATGCCATGAGTCTCCATTGTAGGCCATAAATTGCTTGATATGATGGGACAGGGCCCAAGGGATGGGGGGATGAGGTGGGCTGGGGAGGAGATCATAGCGGGGAGAGACGGAAGGGTGAGGGGTAAAATAGGGGAAAGGAGAGGAGGATGGAGAAGGGAAGGGGTGGGGGGAATAAATAATAAGGAGGGGGAGCGAAGTGAAGAGAAGGGGGAGCGAAGGGAAGAGAAGGGGGAGCACAGGATGGGGGGAAAAAGGGGAGGGAGGAGGGACCAACTTACCACTTTAATGAAAATTTAATTAAAGTCTCCAATACCTATATATATTAATTTCCATGCGAGGCTTTGAGCCTCTCTCAATATCCACAAGTTTTATCCCATTAATTTACTCATGGGATGTTATTCGTGCTCTTGACCTCATTCAATAAGCGTCTTTCTTCTCTAAGCTAGCATACCTTATTGGCTCGTTTGTTTGCTTCTTGGTTGTTTCTTCTGAGAATATTATAAAAGGACACCAAATTGAATAAGGGGAGCAGTCCTTGAGATCTCTTGATGATTTGGTTTAGGGTAGTGTTTTTAGCTTTTATAGCATAAATCATATGCCTAATAATTATCATGGAATCCCTTAGAACTTGTATTGTTTTTATACCCTTCTTTTGAGCTAGGGTAAGGCCTAGGAACAAGCCATACACTTCTACTTGGTTGTTGGTCTTCATCCAAGCCCCCAAGCATATCTAAATTCAATGATTCTTTTGAGATTAGTGAGAATCCCTCCCATTGCTACCACCCTAGGATTTCGTTTTGATGCACCATCAAACTGAAGGGTCCATTTATTTGTGGATCTGAGCCATTCCACTAGGCCTTCTCAAGAAAACCTCATAATCCATTTGGACCAAGAGTGAGAAATACGCATTGGGACTAGAGAGGTCGAGGAGCACGTCCATGGAGCCAACCAAGCAGATTCCAGTCAATATAAGGAAGGGTCCATAACTGTTTTATGCAGTTCCATACAGGCTGAAAGGGAAATCATGGTTATGACCCCTACTAGGACCCAGGTATTTTTAAATATTGCCTTGTTCCTAAATAACCATAATTTCCAACATATGTAATTAGGAAGAGTAGACTAGATTTCTTTGAATTTATTTTTGGCCTGAAGGGAGTCAAAATAATATTTGGGCCAAGACCTGAAGAATATCTAAGTATCTATAGGCCAGGTAGTTCTTCAGTATAGATGACCAATGAGAAATGCTCAAGATTTTTTTGTCACTTGACACTGGAGAAAGAGGGGAGATAGATTCCTCCACAGATTCACAAAGTGAGCATCTTGAGGGGTCGATTTGTCCCCTTCTCTGAATATTTTCCGTAATAAGAATTCTTTTATGAGCTAGCAGCTAGCAGAAAAACTTGAATTTTATGATGGCATTCCTTTTCCATATTTTCCCCAAAATAGAGTTTTTAGGAGGTGATTGGATGATAGAGATCATGTGAAAATTCTCATCTTTACCATATAGTTGGCACAACCTCTTAGATTCTTCAGAGGAGTCTCTCTTTGTAGGCAGAGAGCCTCTGATATATTTTCTAGATTCCAACCCTTCGAGCTACCTTGTTGATTCCACTCAATGATCTGGTCTGGATTTTTCTCTCCCTTATTTCTCAAGAATATTTTTAGATCCATCAAGGAGAGGTAAAATTCCAAGGGATGGAGTCCCAAAATTGAATTTGTAAAAATTTTGATGGAGGCTCCATTTCTAGGGATTTTGTTTCAATTTTTTATGATGGTGTCCTTGGAGGAGTTGATCAAACACTAGATGGAGGAGCCTAGACTAGGAGCCAGTTGGCCTTCATCTTCATTATGTTGGGACCACCACTAACTCAGGTTTGTAATTGAACTCCAATAAAGTTTGGCTCCAATTTCCATATTAGTTATTCTTGGGTCGACGATACCCATTCCTCCATGTTGTTGTGGAGCTCTGACTATTTTCGAATTTACTAAGTGGTATTTCTTTGTTTCTTTTTTACCTCCTTTCTACAGGAATTTTCTTATATACATTCCCATTTGGTGTAGCACACTCTTCAGAGCTTGAAATGCAATGAACTGGTACAGAGGTGTTAGTGTCAGTCTTGTTAGCCTGTCACCTGGTTCTTTTACTAAGCTTGTTAGGACTATCAAAATCGATTTTTCATGTCACTAGGTTTACATAGTAAAATTTGGTCACTGTTTGGTCAGTCTAGAAATGAGTTCAGTCTTTTGAAAATTCACTCATGCTAGTTTCCTATCACATTTCTATGAAGGTGCCATAATAAAAACAACCTAGTCATCATCATCATTTCATTCAGTTTCAGGTCATCCATTAGGTCGTTAGGGTTTCCAAGGTCCGTCATTATCATGAATAAATGTAGCAGTGAATAGAGCATGGCAAGCATTTCTTTGACATTGATTTGTTAAGTTATCACAAATTCATCATTCTTTCAGTTTGAAAACCTCTAGAAGAAGAAGTTCCAGTGCTTAGGAAAGTGAAAACACAACTTAGGTTTCAGCCTTAAAGGTGACTCTATTTTCAAAAGTGAAAAAATCATTTTTTCAAAGGTTTGTGGGTCCCATTTCTTTTTAAAAGGAGAAATTAATTTACCTATATAAACTCAAAAGCCTCAAACTTGTCTTATCTACCTCTCGTTCACTCTTGTGCATCAAACTATCCACCTCAAAAGAGAGAAAAACTTGTTTCCATAGGAAAAACCAGAAAAAATATCAAGGCGTTGCGCTCAGAGATACTACATTATGCTTGGAGGCCTGGCACTACGCTTAGGAGCACTGCACTACACTTGGGCACTGCGCTGAGGCTAACTGCACTGCACTTGGGCCAGAGTGTCTAGAAATTGCCCGAATCTCTCCCAAAACCGATTTTAAACCTTGCTAACCTTATTTCATTGCATCCTAAGCTAGGATACAAGTAAGTACATCATTCCACTTGCTTCATTGTTTTTCAAAATCATTTAATGTCAAATATTTCTCCAATTAGGGTTCTCTAGTGAGTATTTCATGAAAAGTGGTAGGGTTGATGATGGCCATTTTCATTTCTTGATTTTTAACATGTAAAATATTTCCCTACACCTTTATACATGTTAGATAAACTATCTAAACCACCCAATCAACCTCAAAACATAACTTTACCTCATTAAAAGTGAAAACCTAGTTCTATTATGCTCTTAACCTGCACGACGATACTAGAATACCAAATATATGAAGAAATATACCCAAAACATAGAACAATGAGAAACAACAACAAGTATTTTATTATTCAGAAAGCAATGCTCACTTGCCTCTTCGAGGGGGCAACCTCCAATAGAGCTGAGCTCGATTAAAAAATAAGACACGATGCTCCTCGCAGGGAGTCTCTATCCTTTATATATGATTCATACATGAAATACCATGGAGCAATACCATGGTTCTTATTAATACCATTTATCTAATACCATGGCCCATTTGCAACTAACTATGGTCCCATCATTAAATGCGGGTTAACCACTTACAATTATTAATATGGGCTTTATTGACTGTTTACTTAACTATAACTATGACTCGATCCTACTACATAAATAAGGGGGTCAGGGTGGCACCCTAACATGCCCTCCCCCATAAGAATAGCCTTGTCCTCTAGGCTAAAGCTATGGAAACTGCTAAATAATAGTGGTTAGTTCCCAGGTTGCATTTTCCGGAGACATGTCTTTCCACTTGACAAGGACTTCCTTGATCATGTGGCCACGCAGGTGCCATTCTCGTGCATCCAGGACCTGTTCAGGTTGGAGCTAGATTGACCCTTCTTCATCTAGTTTAGGTAGACTGGTTTGATTTCTACAATTGTTCCCAATCACTTTCTTGAGGCATGAGACATGTAAAACTAGATGGACTTTTGTATTGGGTGGAAAAGCTAGCTTGTAGGCCACTTCTCCAATGCGCTGAAGTACTTGATACGGTCCGTAGAATTTTGGAGATAGTTTCTGACACCCCTTGTCTTTGAGTGATGTTTTCTTATATGGTTGCAGCCTTAAAAATACTTGATCTCCTTCTTGAAATTGGCATTTTGAGAGATGGTTGACCTACATGTTGCTTCATGTGGTTTTGAGATTAATGAAGATTCTCTCTAAGATGGACGAGAATGGTTGTGCGGTTTTGTAGGAGTTGATCCACTGCTTGTACCTTTGAGCACCCCCTTGATATAAGAAGTAGGGGAAGGAAGGAGTTGACCATAAACTGCTTCATATGGAGTCATTTTGGTGGTGGCATGATAGTTGGTGTTATACCACCATTCAGCTAGAGGTAACCACTATACCCAGAGATGTTGCTTTTCTAAAGTGAAACACCTAAGGTAGGTTTCCAAACATTTGTTGACTTCTTTAGTTTGACCATCAGTTTTTGGATGATAGGAAGTAATGAGCTTTAGTTGGGTAGCTTGTAGCCTAAAGAGTTCCTGCCAAAAATTATTGGTGAAGGCCGGGTCACGATTAGACATAATGGAAGTGGGCATGCCATGCAATTTGAAGATCTGATCCATGAAAGATTGAGCGACAAAGTCAGTGTAAAAGGGTGGGGTAGGGCACAAAAATGAGCATACTTAGAAATTCTGTCCACCACCAACATGATGACTAACTTGATTCCCGACTTTGGAAAACTTGTAATGAAATCCATAGGAACCTCTGTCATATTTATGTCGGGATGGGAAATGGTTGTAATGTGCCTAATGCTTTGATAGTCTCTCCTTTGTGGCGCTGACAGACATCGCATTCCGCTACAAAAGTAAGAATTCCCTTTTTCATTCATGTCCAAAAAAATGATCTTCAAGTGCGAGCACATGTTTTCTGAAAGCTTGAATGTCCTGCAACGGGGGATGAGTGCAACTCCGCCAAAATGCGGCTTTTGAGGGTGGACATTGGTGATAGTATGACTCTGTCCTTGTAGCACAAAGTCTCATCCTACCACGAGTAGACCTTGGTGGAATTTGGATCTGCCTGCAATTGAGTAATGAGTTGGAGAGCCAAGGATGTGAAAACCATTCCCTACGAGCTTCTTCAATCCATTCTGGAATGGGAAGGGAAATTGCGAGTAGGGTACTTTCATCTTCGAATTGGCGAGATAATGCATCTACTACAATATTTTCACACCCTTTCTTGTAAATTATCTCATACTCATATCCCAGCATTTTTGCGAGCCATTTATTTTGTTGTGGTGAGGATAGGTGTTGCTCCAAAAAATATTTAAGACTTTGATGGTCTGCGCAGATTTGGAAGCGTCGCCCCAACAAGTAAGGTCGCCAAGTATCTACTGCATGTAAGATGGCCATCATCGCCTTCTCATAGCTAGATTCTCCTAGATTATTCCCACTTAGTTGTTGGCGTGTGAAGGCCAAGGGTCGACCTTCCTATATTAAGACTGCCCCAATACCTGTACCCGAAGCATCACATTCAATGACAAAAGATTTGGTGAAGTCAAGTAGAGCTAAGACTGGAGTGGAACACATGGCATTTTTGAGAGCTATAAAGGCATGTTGTACTTCATCATTTTAGAGAAATGAATTTTTCTTAAGGAGTTGAGTGAGGGGCCTCGCAATGTGACCATAGTTGCGAACAAATTTGCGATAGTAGTCCGTGAGACCCAAAATCATCTCAGGCTCTTCAAGGTCTTAGGTTGAGTCCAAATGCATTGCCTAGATCTTTTTGGGGTCCACCCTAACACCTTCACGCCCCACCATGTGGCCCAAATACTCAAATTCTTCCATGCCAAAAGAACACTTGGACATCTTAACAAATAATTTATTCTCACGGAGCAGGTGCAGGAGCTGATCTACATGCTGAAGATGTGCGGCCCAAGTGTGACTGTAGATGAGGATGTCATCAAAGAAAACAAGGACAAATTTTCTAAGATATGGTTTCAGCAGGTCGTTCATAAGGCTCTGAAAAGTATATGGGGCATTACAAAGACCGAATGGCATGACTAGGAACTCATAATGGCCTTCATGAGTTTGGAAAGCAGTCTTTGGAATGTTGACGTCTTTCATGCGATTTTGGTGGTAGCCTAAACGAAGGTCAAGCTTAGTGAAGAATTGAGCCCCATTTAGTTCATCCATCAAATTGTCAACAAGCAGGATGGGAAATTTATCTTTGACTGTCAACTTATTGAGGGCCCTGATGTCTGGACACATATGCCATTCGCCATCTTTCTTGAGAACCATGACCACCGGTGATGAATAAGGACTAATGTTGGGATGAATGAGACCTGATTCTAAAAGTTCCTTGATTATTTTTTATATTTCATTCTTTTGGGAAAACGGATATCTATATGGGCGCGCATTTTGGTGGTTGGGCCCCTAGGACCAAAGTGATGCTATGATCATGTTCCCCTCTTGAGGGTGGAAGCTCATGAGGCTTCTCAAAGACTGGAAGATGGTTATTTAAGATCTGTTGCATCTCAGGATGAATCGGAAGAGAATTGGGTTCGACAGACTGGATGGCATTTAGTTGAGCTATAACTCCATGATGGCCCTTTTTTAACAATTTTTCCATCCTATGTGAGCTGATGATAGAGGGAGCTCCCGCTTGGAGTCCACGGAGGGAATGTGTCTGGTTGTTCTGCTTAAAGCTCATATACAACTCCTGGAAATCCATTGTGATTGGGACCAGTGTGCGAAGACATTTAGCACCAAGGAGAATGTCACATCCTCCCATGTGGATGGCAAAAATGTGGGTCTTTAACTGATAATCCCCCATTTGAAGTTTGACATTTTCATAGTGGCCGTCACATTAAATTGTTCCCCCATCCATAATTTGGACATGGAAGTTAGAAACTACGTGTAAAAAACAATGCACTACTTCCGCAACTCTTTGATGGATAAAATTATGTGTACATCCACTATCAATCAAGACTACCACTGGGCGATGCTTAATAAAACCTCTGATTTTGAGAGTTTGAGGCGAAGAAATCCCTGCAAAGCATGTAGCAAAATAATTGGTTCTTCAGGGACATGCTTCTTCTAGTTGTCCTCTTCTTCCTCCTCTAGTTCCTCGAGTGTTGGGGCTTCCTCCGATGAGCTGTGATCAGTAGCATCAATTTGAAAGAATTTGGGCTCCTTGCATTTATGACCGAGGGATTATTTTTCATCATAGTAGTAACATAATCCCTACTTTCTTCTTTCTGCCATTTCTGTAGGTGACACCTTTTGAACCTTAAGTGTTTGGGTAGTGCTATGACCCTATGGGGGGCGACCCTTGGAGGTGAAATTTGGGCAATTGACTGGGCCACTAACGCACGTTCAACTTCACGAGCTACCTTACAAGCCTCCAACCATGTGGGAGGGTGGTGCAGTCGGATGTGAGCTTGTATGGCCTCTTTAAGACCACTGATAAAACATTCCGTGTAGAACTCATCTTGTAGACCTAAAGTGCAGAAAGCTAAGGCTTCAAAAACTGTAATATATTCATCCACTGTGCCAGTCTGTCGGAGCTTAGTGAGATGACCCAAAAAATCAGAGTCATGGTCAAAGCGGTTGATAAGAGCGTTTTTGAATGTGTCTCAAGTCAAGGGCCTTCCATTGCAATATTGATGCCATTTCCACCATTGCTATCTTTCATTGTCCAAGTACATGCTCCCCACCATAAGTTGAGTGGCATTATCCAAGATGTAATTTAGATTGAAATATTGCTCCATTTGTGCTATCCATGATGCCGAGTGAGAGCCATCAAATTTATGCATATCCAACTTGGGTGGTCACAGACGAGATTGTTGGTGCATGCCCTAGAGGTGAAGAGAGTGGCTAGACTCACCCTCATTGTGTTCATTGCCAATATATGCCTTGTCACCAGCTTTCGCCTTGCCCATAGAGAGTTTTGTAGTTATTTTCTCCAGTTGGTCTTGGATGTCTTTCAAGGATTGTTCAAGTTTGTCGATCTTCTCATTGGCCATAGCTTGAGCTCTAGTTTCTACCATGCACCGATCTGATGTACTTGAAATTTGGGACCGCATGAATTTTTTTTTTGGCACTAACAATTGAATGGTACCACCTTGCTCAACTCGTCGTCCTAATTCTTATGGGCTAAGTCACCAATAAGCACCCTGGGGGGTCTCAGAAATACTGCAGTTGCCGAATCTCCGAAATGTCAATTCTGCCAAAAGTCCTGCGAAAATCACGCACAGGTATAGGAACCCACACAACTACTCAGATCTGGATGGCGGATCTGATGGATCTAAGAGATTTGAATGGTTGATCGAAGAGATCTGAATGGCAGAATAGATTGCTGGTATGGATTTGATGGATCTAATAGATCTGAATGGCTGTTCTGATAAATCTGAACGACGGGACTAATTGTGGCTATTGCTATAAAACCCCCACTTGCAAGATGTGATTTGGCAGAGATTATGAGTGATCCAAAGATAGAGAAGGGAACTATGGTCTTGAGGAGTGGCAGGTGCTACATATCGCAATATACATAAGGGTCTGACAATAGTACTCAGCCCAATGTTTCAAGGCAGTAACTAAGGAGGATCAACCGTACCCTTAGCCATACAACCTGACTACCCTATCGTACGGGTGAGTAATCTCTCCGAGTGCTGTTCTCAGTGCACTATAACAACAATATTGTCGATAGTTTATCTATGATGAGGTTTCAAAGGAGCTAGGGGGCTTCCAATATACCGAGAGGGTACTTGGAAGACAGTCCATGCGTGGTTTTGTCTAATGCACTACTACTCGAAGGGGTACCCATAGGGGTTACAAGGGAGTCTAACAAGCGTGACCACCTCTTGTATTTCCTGTGTGCATGCCTCCCCAAATCTACAAGTTTATGCGCTCAATGACAGATCCCACGGTTTAAAGATGCCGAAACACGTCTCTAGCCAACTTTTTTTTTCTCTAAAAAATGGAGATCCCACCAGCCTTGGAAAGTGTTCTGATACCACTTATTATTCTCTTAACCTGAAAGATGATACCAGAATACCAAATATACAAAGAAATATACCCAGAACATAGATTAGTGAGAAACAATAGCAAGTATTTTATTATTCAGAAAGCAATGTTCACTTGCCTCTTCGAGGGGGCAACCTCCAATAGGGCCGAGCTTGATTAAAAAATAAGACACGATGCTCCTCGCAGGGAGTCTCTATCCTTTATATATGATTCATACATGCAATACCATGGAGCAATACCATGGTGCTTATTAATCCCATCTATCTAATACCATGGCCCATTTGCAACTAACTGTGATCCCGTATTAAATGCGGGTTAACCACTTACAATTATTAATATGGGTTTATTGACTCTTTACTTAACTATAACTATGACTCGATCCTCCTACATAAATAAGGGGGTTAGGGTGGGACCCTAACAAGTTCATTCCTAGGGTTTTTGGCACTTTCACTAAAAACTCTATTTTTTCCTTCTCATAAGCATATCATTCCTCCATTGCTATTTCATTCATTTTCATTAGTTGCCCATAGTTCATATCCACCTCTTTCAAACCTCCATTACCATTTTATCAAATTCCACCTACCCATCATTCCACATTCCACTCATACCTCATAGTTTTTCTCATTTTCCTGTTGCTAGGGTTTCTGTCATCATTGAAGCAGAATCTTCACCAGAGAGGAAGAGACACCACAAGGGAGAAAAAATACTCAAATATGAGCCATCAAATTGTAGTGAAATCAACTCATCTCCCTTTATCAAATAGTGTTGTGAATATTTCAATTGCTTGGATTTCTGCAAAAGGGTGAGTGAAGTGGGTTTAAGTGAAAAGTTAACAAATTGGGTGGAAGCCCAGTTGAAGAGTGAAAGTGTTGTTATTGATGGTGTTGAATTCACTTTTTCAGTAGCCTCCATTTCACTTGCTACAGGGCTACCAGACAATGGTGAATATTGGTTCAAGGGGATGAGCCTAGATCTTGAGTATTATAGACCCTTCTTTAAAACACCATACAGGGGAAAACATGCTCATGTTATGCCTTTCAGGTACTTATTGGAAAAGTATGCCCCCTTGATGAAAATTGTCACGAAGTTATTTACATGTGAAGGATGATTCTCCAAATTGTATGCTTATCATATTCACCTTCTAATGCACTTTACCTCTCAGAACCCACTCAATATGTGCGACTACTTATGCAGTATCATTTCCAAAATGTCAGAGAGGATTCAGATGAAGAACAAGGAGCACTACCCTAGCTTGTTTCATCATATTCTGATCAAGACTATAGTCCTTTATCAACTTGCAAAGAAAGGTATCACTTGGGAAACTTTTTGGAAACAACACTAAAATGGGATGAAGCCAATGTAGTAGCTCAACCCTCTAGCATGCCAACATAGCAAATGGAAGTGGGGTCCTCTAGCAAAATAGTTGAAAGAACAAGAGCACATAAGCCTGAGGTGACTAGGACGTGCAAGATAAGGAAGAGGCTTGTGTTTGCTTCTCATGGTGAGAAAGGGGCCAAGCCTTCCACATCAACAAAACAGGGATCGACGGTGAAAGATAAGGACATGGTTGAACATGAATTTGAGCTGGTTGATTTAGAGAAAGAGGATCAGACTTCAAGAATGCATCAAATGATCAAATATAAATACTATCAAATCAAAGAGCTCATAGTCAACATGGTGAGATCAAGGTACATCATTTCATTACTTGAATAGGAGAATAGTCAACTCAAAACGAAGCAGTTGATCATGGAAAAAGAGAAAACCAAATTATTGCAGCAGATTGGCAAGGGAAAAGCAGTGATAGAGTCAAGTGAACTTGAAGGAACAAAAGGGAAGAGTAAGAGAAAGAGGCCAAGAACAAAGGGGCTAAAGAAGGCATTGCAAGAAGAAGAAGAACATAGTTTTGCTGAATGAAGAGCTAGAGCTAGAGGACATAATTTCTCTTGAGGTCAATTAAGATAAGGAGTACTGGATCAACATGGTGAATGATCATTTAGAGAATCTTCTAGAGAAGGCCAATAGAGACAATCAACTGCTAAGGTACATGGCGCACCACTACCAGGATCAAAACGTGATTTGCAATGTCAAGGTCAAGCATCTTGAAAACAATCTCAAAGAGGCCAAAAACGACCAAAAAGATTAAGGAAACTTGGAGATTCTTGCTGAAGCATCTATGAAGGTCTAACATTTATCATTTTAAAGCTCTTAGCCAATTGCAATACCTCCTGTTACACATAAATTTGTCACCATGACTATCTGCAGTTAATATGGCTCCATCAATAGTCATATTATCCTCCTTGTCAAGCCTTATACCTCTGCTCTCCATGTCAAACTTCAAAAAAGAGAGAAAGTCATTAAAAATTATGTTTATCTCTGGGTACGCAGGTTCTCTCTACCTTGCCTGCGTGTACGCATCCCAAGCTCATTGTACCTGCGTACTTGTACGCTCTGTAAGTCAAGGGATGGGTGCGTACTCCTGTAAAGGTCAAAAGGCGCGAGTTTCATCTTTAAAACGTTACTTGTGGTCACTTCTAGAGCTTTCTAGAAGAGTGTTTGACGTGTATTGAGTGCCTCCAGATGGTTCATGCATCCCTATGATAGAGGAACTTATCCCATCAAGAGAGGAGCTACCCCATCTAAAAGAGGGAGTATCCCATTGATGTTGGAACTGAATAAGTTCCTCTAGAACACTATAAATACAGGCATTGGGCCAAAGGAGGGGAGGTTGAAAGCTGAACATTCCAAAGGGTAGATGCTGCTGGAATTAGGACTTCCTTTTAGAA
>APFE031312238.1:0-23328 GCA_000404065.3 Pinus taeda | reverse complement strand
GCTGGGTGGCTGCGTCCACGCCACAGACCTTTCTCCATATGTCTTTTGGATGGCTGTGCCCATGCCTAGACTACATGTAATTGAAATATCAGTTGTATCTGCCTGTAGGTTCTCTCCGGTGGTGTTCCAGTCCAGCAGTCTTGTAAAGCATTTCACCCCTCCCACTCTCTCGGGCTTCATGCTTTAGGGGGCATCTGTTACACAGTAAAATGTCACTGCCATCATGTCAGTCTCCCTACTGTGCTATATGACCACATTCACCTAAGCTCATGCTCCCTGGAATGGCTAAAAACCCTCTTTTCCTAAGTTTACTGGATCATCGCGACTGTTTCTAAAATAAACGCGGTGACGGGCGGAGGTTAGTGTAACTGTTGCGCTGCCAGCGCGGAAGCACACGTGTTTTCCGCGCTGGTCCGATTTTACGGACAGCGCGCCCTCCGCTTGTATTCTTGGGCACTGACAAGACCTCCTCTATAGTTAACCTGCGATGTCAGCGTACCAGCCCAGTGTCTCACCCGCGCTGATCCTGTTTGGGCGAATTTGTTCTAACAGCCAACCTTCCAGATGACTCCAGACTTGGCTGTTAGCATTGTTGAGGTCGCCATCCTTTCTCTCGCATGTTTGTTCGACTGATCATCCACTTATCTTGGGGGAGAACTTATCCTTTGCCTATTCATGGAGACTCCTTCTCCTTTATAAGCCTCCTCCATTGCCCATGAGCAGCTAGTTTGGAACATATAGACTTTTGATTGAGGAATTCTTAGTGCATTAGTGCTGCTCTTTGTAGGCATTTGGTGTGTTGTGTGAGGATTGTTTTGAGCTTGAGGAAGGTCATGAGCTTGTTGCCTTGTATGTGAGAGAGAGACCTCTTTGACTTGGGAGTTTGTTCAAAGGTGGAATGCTTTTGGAAGACATGCTGGCTGGACCCTGAGAGAAGGACTCAGCGTCAGGACTTCGGTTGTACCTTACTCTATTTTCTTTGATAATAAAGATAGATGACTACTCTATGGTTCCAGTTTCCATTTGTCCAATGAATGATTGATGTTAAATTGTTCCTTCCTGACCTGATTCGCATTAGTTTGTTGTTAGTAGATTAGATTTTACGCCCTGTTTGCTCTTCTCTTTGCTTGTGCAGTGTTCGCCGCGAGGATTAGCGGCAGAACTGTGATCGGCTGTTTGAGCGAAGGAGCGAGGGATATCTCTTGAACAAACATAGCGTTGGAATTTCACAGTAGGTTCCCTTACCACTTGTTTAATTACAATAGGAACCTGCAGACTGTAGCATTGTTTTGATTGTTGCTAGACCCCCTTTGGGCTAGTAGGGATCGCCTCTATCCGTAGAGGGGATTTACCTCTCCAACAGTGTTCTTTAAAAATCAAGGAATTCATAACACGCCATGTTTTTGAGCACTAGTGTATTCTTTGTTAACTTGGCGTTTTTTAAAAACAAAATGTGTTGTACAAATCTAGACAAACTCTACTTCAATATCATTATATTTACAAAACCAACTCATGCACATCATAACTACTAGAATTTTTTGAATTGAACCAATATGAACTATAGATTTTGAAGATGTTTAGCTAAGCATCCAATTTCTCAAGATTTTAGTTATAAATTAAAAATCTAAAAGTTACCCATTAAAGAACATGGACCAGTGTAATGAACAATAAATTTTTCATATTCTTTTATAGTGTATTTTGGAAGATAAATATTTTTTATTTCACTGAATCATAATGACCTTAAAAAAAAAAATTGGACACAATTTTTTAGAAAATTAATTAAAATTAGCAAAATTTCTATGAAATTCCATAAAATTTATATATGCTAAAAGTAGATTCAATTCTAGAAATTTTGGTTTTTGTTCCGACAACAAATTCATCATATTTGATGGAGTTTAAGCATTCTGAAATTGAAAAGACGTGGCTGGAGCCGAGTTGTTGCACAGTTGCACATTAAAAGAGTTCGACCGAATTAAAATTGCATTCGGCCAAACTTGTGTTTGTCGTTGACGCTTGTTAAAATAAACAGAAAAATAATTCAAACGAATTATTTTAAAAGTTCGCGCAAATTATTTTGAAATTTCGACCGAAATTGTGTCAATATTTTCTGTCGGCCACAAAAATGAAATGATGCGACCCTCTAAAAAAATGTTTCTTGCAAAACAATATAAATACGTGGAGCCAAAACTTAATTTTCACACTTTCCTCATTTGGAGTAAATTTTTAAGGTAAATCTTTTTTTTGGGCTGAACTTTTTGGAGGAAATTTTTGGACATTAATTCTTAAAATAAGCCTTTTAAGCTAAATTTTTTAAGTGGAAATTTTTAGATTAATTTTTAAAGTAAGTTCTTTGGGTTAAATTTTTAAGTCAGATTCTTTAGCTTAATTTTTAAAGTAATTCTTTTGGGATGAGTTTTTAAATTGATGTTTTTTAGCTTAATTTTTAAAGTAAGTTTTTTGGGCTTAATTTTTAAAGTCTTCTAGGCTAAATTTTTAAAGTGATTTTTTTGTGCTGCATTTTTAAAGTAAGTTTTTTGGTTTACATATGGAGAAGTTTCCATCACTCTTTTTTTCTAGTGCCAATATTTATTCTGATGTTTCAAGGGTATGTGTGTGGTTGAAAAAATGTGCAGAATGGAAATATGTATCTCATTAAATGTACAATAGTTAGCAGATTACCACCCCTCGCCTCGATCGCTAACAATTGGGTGGGTGGGGAGCTTGCAATTAATGTATGTTGCTAGTATAATAAGGTATCCAAATGGAGAGAACCAAGATGGTGGAACCTACGAAAGGTTTAGTCGCATATGCAACAAATAATTGATCCAGGTGGCTCTAAACACATGCAGAAGTCCAAGAGGTTTCAGAAATGGTCAAAATTCAAAGTGGTCAGATTCCTCCCAAACTAGCACCAAATCAAAGTGCTCGTCTTCCTGATTCCAATGGTGTGAATGCCACGCAAATCTGAACTCGTATGGAGGAGATAGATCCAGTGAAAGTTGCGGTCAAAGTTGGGCAATGGGCCAGGTTTAAGTGTCCTACAAATTCACCGTCAACTGACGTGGAAACTTAGCTCACGAAAGTGGGTGAAATTATGGCCTCTTTAAATTGCTCAATATCCCTTAATTTAAAAAAAAATGAAAACAACTAATATTTGTTATAAAATATATATATATTATATATATATAAAATAAGGGTGGTAGGCTACCACCCCCACCATCCACACCATTCGGTTGAATATGTATTTAATTATATGGAGGTTGGGGTGGCAGGGGGCCAAACCCCACCACCCCCAGTCGAACCTCCAAAACCTCCATATTATAATGAACGTATATATGTGGGCAGTCGATAGGCCACCTTCGGTGGACCCAACCCACGCCCCCACCCCATCGGATATCACATTAATGTAGTGGAGCCAGCGAGGATTGAACCCGCCCGGCCCAGGTGGGTCGGCCCCCACTAGGCGGCCCCATGTGGCAATACGCCAAAACAAACCATTACAAACTGCCACACCATAAATGTAACATTACCACTGTTTGGAGTTCAAAACAAAATATAAATGTGTGCCAAACAAAATATAACTATGCACCATATTAAGGAGGGGCAAGATTTGATCCCCCGACCTCTCCTCCTCCAACAATTTGCCTTAACGAACACAACAAGAGGGTGCTCTTGTTAAATCCACCTCCCATTTTGCATAAAGACCCTCACACAGTGATTTGCATGGGTGGAGCGGACCAACGAAGGAACCAAGTAGCAAAATGCAGAACAGTGGAACCGCGAGCTAGGACAGAGGCAGAATCATGACGTAGTGCAAAATGATGGAACCATGATTGGCACGCTTTTCGAGATAGGGAATATTCTTTTAATGCCAAAGATTCCTTGGGAGGTAAAATTTTACATTGTCAGAATGTTATCAATTTTACAGTCATTTTTCTCAGATTTTCATAGGGAACACAATGGAGAGGTCGGATTCACCTTTTGAGCAATGGATTTGCAGATTTCCAGCAGAGGAGAATCTTGAGGGAATCTTCTAGATTCCTTGGAGGTTGAAATTTCCCAGATCCAGAATGCATGCAACTTTATACTCATTCTTCTCAGAATTTCGCAAGGATCTCAATGGCAGGATTAGTTTTCTGAATTAGTTCAAGATCTCAAGTCACCCTAGAGGAGGGAATCTTTGGAGAAACACGGGGGAATCTAAAAGATTCGTATAGGCCCAGATTTTGTCGGTGTCAGAATTTGACAAATGGTTAGTCAATTTTACACCTCCTGGTGACAAAAATTCAGTGGTGCAGTCATTTTTTGTAGCCAAGCCTTCTTTTTTCGGCCATTTTCTAGATTGGAGTGATGGTGTCAGATTTCAGAGTGTGGACGGTCGATTTTATGCTATTCAACGCCACAATTTCGAGAGTTCATTTAGATCCAACAGCTGAATATTCTATTCTTCAGTCAACATCAAAGTTGACGTATATGAAGTGTTGTTATCGTGTACTTCTTGATCATTTGTTGTGAGATGTACTATGTTGTTTCGATTCCTGCTTGATGTATGATGCAAAATATTTATGTCTATTTCATGTGAGATGTATTCTTGCCATGATGCCGGGATACTCATTCTCACCATGTGTAAGATTATGTCAAGTTGATAGGAGGTCTATTATGAGTGATAGTTCCTCTAGCGGAACATCTCGTGGAGAGACTTTGCCACTCATGTAGAGGTAACATGTCCTTATATGACAGAAAACATAATCCATGTACATCTTCACCATTTCCAAAACTAACTAAAGCACCCAACAACATCTTGACACTAGGCTCGGAGACCTAGTCCACACTGGACGAACTTCGTTATCAATGTCTCTTGTTTATGATTTGTTGATCATCATTATGTTTCCATTTGCTTATGCATGGATATATGTTCATTTATGCTCTTATAAAATGAAATTCTAACTACATCATGGAAGCAAAAGATCTTGGCTAAATCCAGAAGTTGAGTCAACTCGGATCAATAATGGACCCCCCCCCCCTCCCCCCGGCCTTGTTAACTATCAGGAGGGCAGGGGGGTTTAATGCATATAGGTCGTCGATCAAATCCTAATAGTCATGCCGTGACCTTGAGCTAAATAGGGTTTAACCAAAGTTGATGCGAAGCCTCCTAAGAGGACGATGATAGCCCAAATGAAGGCCAGCTTGCCCAGGAAACTGGCTAACTTCTCCAGAATGGAAAGCCTAAGAGAAAACAAAGTAATTTTCATGTCAGGAAGTGCCCCATTATCATTCTGTGGTTTGGATCTAGGCATAACATACAGAATAGTCCGCAATGTTCTATCGCTAATCATTTTTGTAACAGATACAATATCTCTAACTGATGATAGCATTTCTTCAAGACCGACTGCTGAGTGTTAATTATAGCTATTCCAGCGATGGCATTTGGGCGAAACTGGCTATCGAACATTCAATTATATCGTGCCCCAGTGTGGATGTCACAAAGGAGCCTAGAAGCCTCGTAGACACTGCATTATGGTAGCCTCAAAGTAGCATGGTACAAGGCTTGTAGAAACGTCATAGCCTCGTAGATGCATTGTAGAATTTGCAACGTGGTGACATTGTAGACACTACATCAGGGTAAACACTTCAATTTTATCGCGTCGTCTAACAAACAGAGGAATTGACAGGACTTGGCGAGACGGTTGAAAGTGGTTGGAATCAAGCTAAAATAATTTTAAGATGTTTGAATAATGTTTTTGATTGTAGAAATAGATTTAGTACCATCAAAAGATTTTAGACTCCAGAAACCTTGAAATTTGACAGTTATAACCTAAATTAATATGGATTTACAAAAATCTTTGCCAAATTTTATCAAAAACTCGCGCCAATTTCCATAATTTTCCGGGCAAAAAAATCAACCTGGTTACACGTACAATATTGTATCTCTAACAAGTGACAGTAGGAAATAGGTAAGTTATTTTAAGATTGAGAATTTGTAGCTCTATGAAAGGAATGGAGCTCAACTAACACTCATATTTTATAATGTGAGTACAAGAACAAAGGTAAGAAATTGAATCATAATTTATAATGTGAGTGCAAGAACAAAGGTAGAAAATTGAAGAATTGTTTAGAAATCTTTAATTTCATCAGTTGAATTGTGAATTGTGTATAGTGTATAGGACAAGAAATATTTTCACATTACTAAATTTATACCATATATACTTTTTTTATTTTTTAACTATTGAATATTTTGGATGACCTATTTCAAAATAGGTCATCCTATAGGTATAAGAAATATTTAGAGGATAGCATAAAATTAAATGGTTGATAAACACATAGTCATTAAAATGAAAGTATTTATGTGCTACTAAATTTATGAACCATCATCACATAAGTTTTGAAATGGAAAAATTGTTTAGAAACTATTGATCTGTGTATATGAAATAAATATTCTTTACCATTCATAAATCTTTATTTTTTAAAAAGGTAAAGATTATGAAAGTCATATCTCGAAATAGACTACACCTATCCACTATTAATATAACTAGCACAATCACTTTGCTAATGTAGTTGATATATGTTGATCGCCATCGATTGACATATAAAAGGAAGAAAGTGTCACCAATTAGTGTATATTAACCATATTAGTAAACGTGGTTGTCACATTAGTAAATTTGGTTGTGCTAGTTGATAGCCAATGTGTGTGGGGTGGAATCACTGACCATGGTTGACCATGGTTTACGAGGATTGATGAGGTTGATCATGGATGAATAGGTTGATCGATATTGAAGAGGATTGATGGGGTTGATCATGGTTGATGAAGTTGACCAACGTTGGAGATGGTTGAACAAGGTTGACCGTGGTCACCCATTAATATATCAAATGTATTGTTGTTACATCAATCTAATATTGTTACATTAGATTTGACATTGTTACACTATTACATTAATATTTACCATGATTGACCATTATCAACCATGGTTTCCAAGGGTTCATGTTACATAAATATTAATGTTAATGTTAAATTAATTTTACAAAATTAGTTGCATTAATGGTTAAAGTGTGTTGATGGGGTTGTGTATGGTTCACATGAGTGACCATGGTTGAATAGGGTTAACCATTGTTGGTCAAGATGGACCATGGTTCACCTCAATTAACCATGACTAACAGTGATTACAATCGTTAAGCAGGGATTAAGACGAAATATTAAGGTTGACTTTGGTTTACCGTTGTTGTCAATGGTTGACCA
The DNA here is from genome assembly GCA_000404065.3 of Pinus taeda. Taxonomy (NCBI): domain Eukaryota; kingdom Viridiplantae; phylum Streptophyta; class Pinopsida; order Pinales; family Pinaceae; genus Pinus; species Pinus taeda. Next base: position 16,094 of record APFE031312238.1, on the reverse strand, counting down.
TTGTGACATATTATAGTAATGTAACATTAATGTTGACCATGGCTAACAATGGTCAACTATGCAATCTTACATTAATGTTAATGCTAATGTCATATTAAAGCTACAAAAATGGTTACATTAATGGTTAAAGAGGGTTAACGAGGTTGACCGTGGTTGGTGAGGATGATCATGGTTGAAGAGGATTGACCATTATTGGTTAAGGAAGACCATTGTTGACCTTAGTTGAACACGATTAACAATGATTGACATTAGTTGAACATGATTGGTAGTGATTACCATGGTTGACCTCCGTTGACCATGATTGACAATTATTGCCATGGTTGTCCTCAATTGAACATGGTTAACAATGATTATCATAGTTGACCAAGGATTAAGTGGAAGAATATGGTTCACAATGATTACCATAGTTAATCAAAGAATTGAAGAATGATATTAAGCAGTGGTTTTAAATGACATATTTAAGCCTTCAAAACTATTTTCTTGATCTTTAGGTCTCGCACATGGCTAATGGATCCTCATTTCTTATCCTAAGTATCCTTTGGGTTTACTAGCTCGAATTCATATGAGTAATTGTAAGCCTTCACCCACTTATTTTAGTTTTGCTTAAAATTGGTTATTGATTGTGACACTCCTCTTGATGATGCCACCTTCTATCGTCAACTTGTTGGGAGCTTGATCATTCTGAACCATAGGCCCGATCTCTCCTTTGTTGTTAGCTTGTTCTCTCAATTTATACAAAATCCTTGTGATAGCCATTGGAGAGAAGCTAGAAAGATTCTCATATATCTTCAGGGAACTTTCCATTATAATGTATCATATTCAATCAAGGGTTTGTTTCAATTCTTGGTTGCACCAACTCTAATTGGGTAGGAGAAACTATTGAAAAAATAACTAATGCGAGATATATCTTTCATTTTATCTTAGGTCACATTTCATGGTCCAGTAAGAAGTTGCAAGCGCTCTCTCTCTTATTTTGAAGTGGAACACAGGGAAGCTAAGGAAGCAACTATAGAAGCAGTGTGGCTTAGGCATGCTCTTATGGAGCTTGGACTAGTTCAAAATGACCATTTTTCTCTAAGATGTGACAATTAAGGTGATTTCTAACTTGCTTACAATCTACTATATCACTCCAAGGGCAAACAAGATAACTTGATACTCAATACATTCAAGATCTAATAGTTAATGGTGTTATTTGTCTAGAGTATTGTCCTACTAAACAACAAGCTATTGATTTCTTCACCAAATCCACTAAGGTGAAGTTTCTCCAACTTTGTAACTTATTAGGAGAGGTGGGAAGTTGTCATCAAAGGGGGGGTGTTAGTTAATGACATCTGCCTCCAACTATAATTCTATCCCTCTATCCATCATTAAAGGGGAATGTTAGAACATGAATGGGTGAAAATGTGAAGTTGGGTTACACTTTTTGCCCTTTCCTGAGAAAAAATATCATTTTTAGAAGTTCTTCAAATTTTGGCAAGCCAAAGCAATTTTTCTGTTTAGAATTTTACTTTACAATAAAAAGGAAACTTGTTACAAATTTTATTAGCTTTCTATTACTTATTTTTTGAAATTTTTTTCTTCACATTTGATGTCTCAACTTAGAAATTGTTTGATTATGTGTTCTTTAAAAATCAAGGGATTCATAACACGCCACATTTTTTAGCACTAATGTATTCCTTGTTAACTTGGAAATTTTGAAAAATAAAATGTGTTGTAGAAATATAGACATATGCTACTTCGATATCATTATATTACAAAACCAATTGATGAACATCAAAATTAGTAAATTTTTTTGAATTGAACCAATATGAAAAAACTATAGATTTTGAAGATGTTTAGATAAGCGTCCAATTTTTCATCGTATTAGTTATAAATTAAAAATCTAAATATTACCCATTACAAAAGATGGACCAATGTAATGATCAATAAATTTTTCATATTTTTTATATCATATTTTGGAAGATATGAATTTTTGATTTCACTGAATCATAATGACCTTCAAAAAAAAATTATGCACTATTTTTAGAAAATTAATTAAAATTAGCAAATTTCTATGAAATTCCATAAAAAATTTATCTACTGAAAGTAGATTCAGTTTTACAAATTTTGGTTTTCGTTCTGATGACAGATTCATCATATTTGACGGAGTTTAAGCATTCTGAAATTGGAAAAATGTGACTGAGCCAAGTTCTTGTAGAGTTGTAGGTTAAAAAAATCTGAATGAATTAAAATTACATTCAGATGAACTTGTGTTTGTTGTCGACGGCCGTTAAAATAAAAGGAAAAATAATTTGGCTGAATTATTTGAAAAGTTTGGCTAAATTAATTTTGCAATTTTGGCCGAAAATATGTTGTTATTTTTCGTCGAATGCAAAAATGAAATGATGCAACCCTTCAAAAAAATGTTTCGTGTGAAACAATATAAATACATGGAGCCAAAACTTCATTTTCGCACACTTCCCGCATTTTGAGTAAATTTTTAAGGTAAATCCTTTTTTTGAGCTGAACTGTTTGAAGGAAGTTTCTTCGGCTGAACTTTTTGGACGAAATTTTTTGGCCTTAATTTTTAAAGTAAGTCTTTTAAGCTAAATTTTTTAAGTGGGAATTTTTAGCTTAATTTTTAAGTAAGTTCTTTTCAGTTTGAGTTTTTAGTTGAGATTTTTTAGCTTATTTTTAAGTATTCTTTTGCGCTGAATTTTTTAAATTGAGATTTTTGTAGCTTAATTTTTAAGAAGTTTTTTTGCGGCATAATTTTTAATTAGAGTTTTGCATTGAATTTTTAAAGTGACTCTTTTGTGTTGAATTTTTAAAGTGAGTATTTTTGGCTAAATTTTTGAAGTGAATTTTTTTTAAATTAACTCTTTTGTGCTGAATTTTTAAAGTGAGTTTTTTAGTCTAAATTTTGAAAGTGAATTTTTTTTGCAGGATTTTTTGAAATTTACTTTTTTTTGTTGGATTTTAAAAATCTACATAGATTGTTATATCACGGGAAATCAAGAAATCGCAAGAGAAAATATGATAAAACAAGAGATATTGAGGCGCGTACATAATACGGGAAAAACTATTACAAAGAGAGAAAGAAGAACATGCAAATACTGAAAGGGAAAATCAATCTAAACTAGAAGTTGAAACAGGTATGTAGATGTAAATATTATAAAGGATATTTAAAATTTAACTAGTGTATTGTGAAATTAATTTTAATTTGATGAACTAATTTGAAAAATATTTTGCAATGTAAATAGAGAGAGATATTCCTCATAACATTGATGATGAGATTGAAAACGTTGAAACACAAAGTGAAAAAGATAATGAACCAATGATTGATGAGGTGTTGAAAAAAGAGATTTCAATGAAAAGTTGAATCACATCAAGTATATATATATATATATTATATATATTATATATATATATATATATATATATATAGATATAGATATGATATATATATATATATATAATATAATTATATATATTATATTATATATATATATATATATTTGTGGTATTATTGAAGTATACATATTTATAAATCTCCAATTTCATCATTCTATTTTTTAATTTTTTATTTAATGAATATTTATCCATTTACATTTAATTTTCATGTGTAGAGATGAAATCAATATCGATGATGAGATATTAGAAAATATTGACACTAACATATATGGACATAATAAAGCTGACCATATTGTACGATATCATGTTAAGATCATTATTGAGAAGTTCTTCAAAGATGAAAGTGTGACATTTAAAACTCAAATTTTGAGATGTCCCTTAATCTAAAAGAAATTAAAAGGTGCTACAACTCTATTGGGTATTAAAAAATCAACTAAAGATAAAAAGGTGAAGGAAAATGTGATTCAAAATATAAATAGTGCTTTAAAATCAATTGGAAGATCTAGAAGGACAAGTAATATAAATGCACGTAGAGCAATACAAATGGTAGTGGTTTCACCAGGTACTAAAAAAAATCATTTGGTAAAATCTATGGCAAAAATATTAGGGGCCTCATGAAAAACATTGCACAAACATAGGAAATTTCGATTACAAATATATGTAAATGATGAACTCGCTTGTTTCACAGTGATTTGTAGGAAACCATACAAAGATATACTTGGAGAAGATGTTTAAAAAATAATATATGACTATTGGATGAAAAATTCACATGTTTCACCAAAATAAATAGATGTGATGCGGCAAAGAGTAGCACAAAATCAATATAAAGAACATGCAAAACATATCTTGGACACCACGTAGATCGATTTGTTCAATAAGTTCATAGAATAGAATCATGGAATTAATGTCTCAATCAGTACTTTTGTGCAACAAAAACCATAGTATGTTAAACCTATCACTGTACGTGACACTTGTTGTTGTTGTTATTATGTGGAATTTCAATTATATTATGACACCTTCTTTAATTTTGGTAAAACAATTTTGAAAAATTCACCTCCTCCTTCCACTACCCATGATTTCATATCCAAAATTCTATGTGAAAGGGAAAGTCATGAATTATTTTACCAAAAGAAATGTGTTGGTGGTAAGAAATGTGATCATTGTGGAAATTTGACTTTATTTCACACGAATATTCTATTGATATAAATGATCAATCATTGTCTAACCTAAAAGTGAAATGGAAGAGATATGAATATATCCATAGATTGATTAGTTCAAATAATAGTACAAGTGCTAAAATGATTGAATTACAAGAAGAAGAAATTCACGTGATAGAGTCTTTGAAGAAATTTGAGACAGAAATTTATAACTACACCAAGAATTCACATAGATCTCGATGGCAGGACCTTCAATTCAAAAAATCCTCTGAAATGTTTCCACCAGGGACCATTTTGTTAATAGTTTATTTTGCAAAGAATTACAAATTTGTTGCACAAAATGAAATACAGAGTGAATATTATCATTCTGACCAAGTCTCTATGCTTGTCCATATTCTTTATAGACATGTTGAACAAAATGTTGATGATATGGAAAACACTAGTGAGAATAGACATGATATTAAAGAATATCACTTTTATATCAATGATGATCGTACACATGATACACATTTTGTACAACATTGTTTTGATAAGATTTATGACTCATTGAAAGGTCGTGGAATAAAATTAAATGAACATTGGATATGGTTAGATGGATGTGCAGGTCAATTCAAATCTTCAAGATCATTCTTTTGGTTGTGTCGTCTTCATAAGAAAACCCGCATTAAACATCGTTGGAATTTCTTTGAGACTGGTCATGGAAAAGGAGAACATGATGGTGGAGGGTCATGTATAAAACTAGCACTTCGAAGATATCAAATGGACCACTCTGCAGATAAACTTGTTTCAACTAAACAAGTTTTTCAATGGTGCGATGCTGCACTAAGATATCAAACTAACCCATCAAGGGAGGTACGAAGGTATGTACATATATGTACAAATTAACTTGTATATAGTTTTAATATATGATATTTTTTATTATCTTTTTCATTTTAAACATTGATAAATTATATAGTTTAAACAATATGACAATGATTCTCTTCAACCTATATGGATTGTATTTTAAATAAAATATTTAAATTGTTGTTTGAATTTAGAATAGGTTTTTTTGGCATATTGGAGTCAAGGATGTAGATAGATCGATTACATATGAAGCTGAAATAGTAAAAGTGACTCGAAAATTGCATTCAATTAAAACAAAGGATTACTGAAATGTGTTTGCATTTTGACAAAGGAAAACATTATTGTTTTTGTCCTATTTTCATAAAGGACACATAATCCAATGAGGTCTATGAAAATAATATGTACGTAAAACCTTGGCAACATACAAAACTAAATATAAAGGGGAAATGTTAGTTGCAAGCTTTGAAGAGATGGAACTAGAGGTGACTATAATATCATTTGAAGGTGGTCAATTTTATGATCTTCTTAGAGAAGATAACATTTCAATTGATTTTATATTCAATATATACATTCATACATACGTACATACATACATACATACATACATACATTCATACATAATATAATAATACATACATAACATACGTTATATATATATATATATATATATATTATATATATATATATATATATTATATATGTTTATGTTTTTAAAATCATCTGTTGGATATTATCAATGTGGCTAATCACTTTCCGAGGTTCGTGGAGGAAGAAGATTCGAATGCTTTAACTGAACCTGTCTCGTCTGCGGAACTAGAAGGTGTTATGAAATGGTTCAAAAAAGACAAAAGTCCTGGGCCGGACGGCTGGACAATTGAATTCTACATCGCTTTCTTTGATGTACTTGGTCAGGATCTCCTTCAGGTGGTAGAGGAAAGCCGATCCACTGGATCTATCTATCATGCCATAAATTCCACCTTCATAGCTCTCATTCCTAAATCAGACACTCCGGCATCATTCGATGATTATCGGCCCATCTCCTTATGTAACTGTCTCTATAAAATCATTTCCAAGACCATTGCTAACCGACTCAGGCCTATTCTCTCCCGCTCGATCGCCCCACAACAATTTGCTTTTCTTGAATCCAGACAGATTCATGAAGCCATTGGACTCGCTCAAGAAGCCCTCCACTCCGTTTGGTCCAAACATCTAAGAGCCATTCTTTTGAAAATTGATCTGTCTAAAGCGTTTGATCGGGTCAGCTGGCTATACCTCAAAATGATTCTCATTCACTTGGGATTTCCTCATGTCTACATCACTTGGATCATGGCCTGCATTACCACTCCATCCTTCAGTATTCTTATAAATGGCTCGGCCTCTGATTTCTTCCATTCGAATAGAGGTCTGAGACAGGGGTGTCCTCTTTCACCTCTTCTTTTCCTACTGGTTATGGAAGGACTCAGCCGCCTCATGGAATCTACAAAAAGATCGGGAGATATAAGGGGGCTCCGCATATCTGATCTATGTTCTATCACACATCTACTCTTCGTAGATGATGTTTTCATACTTCTAAATGGCAGTGTTCGTGACTCCCGTGCTTTTGCAAAAATCTTTCATCTTTTCTCCTCAGCCACTGGAATGATGCCTAACCAGTCTAAATCCTCCATCACTTGTACACGCACCACTGTTCAGGAGACTCAGATTGGAATTCAATCTTTCCCGTATGAGGTACACCCCCTTGATAGAGGTCTAAAATATCTGGGATTCTATCTGAAACCCACATGTCAAAGAATTGCTGATTGGGTCTGGTTGCCCACCAAGCTGGAAAAAAGACTCTCAGGATGGAGCTTCAGATATCTCTCTAGAGCCGGGAGATTGGTTCTGATAAAATATGTGCTTGAAGCTACTCCTGTATTCTGGATGGCCTTAGCCTGGATCCCTAGGAACATTCTCGGTCGTCTACAACAAATATGCAACAGATATCTCTGGAATGGAAAGCAGGACAAAAGATTATTTGCTTGGATTGGCTGGAAAAAGATCTCTCTTCCAAAAAAGTGGGGCGGGGGGTGGGGTCTCAAGGATCTACCTGAATTTGCTAAAGCTCTGGCTGCCAAGATCGGCTGGACTCTGCTCACCAGACAAAACCTTTGGACACAGGTTGTTTATCATAAATACATCTGGCCTCTCAGTATCTTGGAATGGGCTCGATTACCTTCCTGGTCATCTACAGGTGTATCCTCGGTCTGGAAGGCCTATTACTATCACTCCCCCTCATTCGGAACAATCTTGCCTGGCGCATTAATGATGGATGGTCGGGCAGGATTGGGTTGGACCCTTGGATCAACAGTGGGGGTCGTCACATCCTCAACCCCGATCTTATAATGCACTTACAGGCCCAGAATATTCGCTTTTTTGCCCAAATAGCAGATCATCAACACACTGACATATTCTCTCAGGCCTGGAAGACAACCCAGCTCTTAAATATTCCAATTCATTGGCATTAGGAATGGGCACAATATATTGAAGCCTTAACAGAATCCCATATTAGAATTAAGCAAGGCCCGGATGAACTGATTTGGTGCATTGCTGATCACGGTTCTTACGCTCCTAAATTGGGATACACAGCTCTCATCGCTCATAGGATGCCGAATCTGATTTAATCCTGGTGGCATTCTATTTGGAAACTAAAGGCATCCCCCCAGTCAAAACTATTTTTCTGGTGTGCACTATATGGCAGTGTACCCACGGGAGATCACATCAATCGCAGAGCTATTTGTGGCCCATCATGGTGTATATTTTGCAGAGATGCATCGGAAGCCCTGGACCATATATTCATTCACTGCCCTGTTATTGTCAATCTGTAGAATAACATTTGCAATCACCTGCGTCTCATGGTGAAGTGGGAAGGCAATGACTTAAAGGGGGCATGGGAGAATTGGAACTCACATCATCTGGGCGCTAAAATTCAAAATCTCCCTCCGGTTGCTGTTTGGTTTATCTGGCTGGCTCGAAATCGGGCTATTTTTGATGACTGTGCCATCTCTTGGTACAAAGTAGAGTCTTCCATTATTTCCGCATATCAAGAGATCCCGGACCCTCCTCCAGCTCGTCAGCGCACTATACAACCTTTGCCGCATTTTGACAGATCCGCCCCATGGGCATTCTTCGACGGCGCTGCTAATCAGGACGGGTGTGGGGGGGGTTTCGTTCTGCATTTAAACGATCATCATAGATTCCTTGTCAAATTGGGTCTTGGCATTGGATCCAATAACCTTGCTGAACTTTCTACTGTTCATGGCCTACTACATTTTGCATTATCCCGCCAGATTCATAGCATTACTATTCTTGGTGACTCTTTGGTGGTTATCAACTGGATCAACAATATCACTCATTGTCACTCACACACTCTCAGTAATTTGCTTCATGACACACTTATTTTTAAAGCAGCTTATAATATGTGCACATGTCTGCATATTTACAGAGAGCATAACAGCGCGGCTGACAAATTATCCAAAGAGGCCATGACTTTACCCCGTGGCGAGTGGATAATCAGGGAGCAGAATGGAGCAGAGGAATATCAATATTATCACAGGCCATTTATAGATCAAAGAGCACAAAGGGGCAACAGCCCCATCTGAGGATTTATGGCAATTTTGTTTATCTTCGTTTATAGCATATAACAGAATAAGAACTGTATATAGAACAGAATTTTTGATGAATATCATGCACAATCTGCTTCTCAGACTTGTATAGGATGATGACACAGCACAATGATCAACTGTTTTTTTGTAAACAATCATGTAATGCTTCGGCATCTGCTTTATGTAATTTTCACCTATAATGAAAGTTACTGATTTTTCCAGTGGAAAAAAATATTTAAAATATAGGGCTCCAAAATAGATAATAAAATGAAGTCATTTGATAAAATTGTTTTCATGTAAATTATGATTTGAATTTACACTTGTTTTATTGTACAAGAGATGCTTTTGCTAGATTTGCACCCACTAACAACATAGAAAATGTCTAGTATTATTTGATGTGGTGCATTGAACAAAAGATGAAGTTATTGGAAGACTATGCTGATAACAATTTTATATACGAAAGAGGGTCTATTATACTGAAAGGTTATTTTTTCCAAGAAACTCACCAAAATGAGGGTAATGTTTACTTTCAAGACTATCAACCCAATGCCATAAGTTGTTAATGTAGTCACTTGGTGTGTGCAGCACACATAAAGTTTATAGAAGATCAATAAAAAAAACAACTGAAAGTTAAAAATGGAAAATTTCAAAATTTGACCATGAACTGATCATTGAAGATGGCATTCCATTATAATTTTTTAATTGAACATCCCAACAATTCCTTAGATACTTGGATTCATGTTGGAGAACTTAGAGTCAAGTGCATTGTTTGTATTTCTTTTTGTACACGCTTAAGCTGTACATTATTAAGAATGTGATGATGTGAAAGAGATATTAATTGGGTCTTGTATTGAGTTACAAATTTATATGTATATTTCTTGTTATGTAGACCTGTAATGGGATTTACTACTCTGTTAATTTGTGATGTATATTGCGTTGTTATTGCTCTATTAATTTGTGATTATACTGGGTTGAGTTGGGCGCTGTTACTTCTCTGTTAATTTGTGATTGTGGTTGATTGAGTCATTTACTAAGAATAATTTACTAACATTATAAGAATGATTAAATGCAAAATGTACCAACTAAATGCAAATTTATTTTCATTTCTACATATTCATGAACTGAAATTATATGTAAAACCTTTAAAAGAATCAAACCATGAACATGCATCATCGAAATTGTTGTTTGACATCTACATTGAATTATACTTGATTCATTCAAATGCAAAAGGTAGACCACATTTTGTAATTTGCAATTTTAAAAGGTTCATTTGAAATAAGCCTTGAAGACAAAACAACTTTAAACAAAACCTAAGAATCGTCTACTAACATTATAGGAATGATTGAATGCAAGATGTACCAACTAAATGAAAATATGTAAAACATTTAAAAGCATCAAGCCATGCATACATCATGCAAATTGTGGGTTATGTTTTATAATGCAATTTTATCTAGCTTATGTAAATGTGCATTCAAAGAGCTTTATATTCAAAGTTAACTATCAATCGACATCCATAGTAGCCTTTCTATACATGAATGAAAAAATTACATGTACCATATTTTATAATACAATTTAAGTTATCATTGTTTTAAACATCTACATCGAATTATACTTGATTCATGCAAATGCAAAATGCAGAACACATTTTATAATTTGCAATTTTAATAGATTCATTTTTAATAATTCAGGAAAAACAACTTTAAACAAAACCTAAGAATCATCTACTAAAATTATAAGAATGATTGAATGCAAAATGTACCAACTAAATGCAAATATGTAAAACATTTAAAAGCATCAAGCCATGAATGCATCATGCAAATTGTGGGCAATGTTTTATAATGAAACTTTATCTAGCTTATGTAAATGCGCATTCAAAGAACTTTATATTAAAAGTTAACTATCGATCAACATCCATAGTAGTCTTTCTATATATGAACGCAAAATGTACATGTACCATATTTTATAATGAAATTTTAATTTATCATTGTTTTAGCCATCTACTTCGAATTATACTTGATTCATTCAAATGAAAAATGCACACCACATTTTGTAATTTGAAATTTTAATAGATTCATTTTAAATAAGTCAAGGCAAAACAAATTTAAACAAAACCTAATAATCATATACTAACATTATAGTAATGATTAAATCCAAAATGTACCAACTAAATGCAAATTAACGAGGCTTGTCAATGGGTAAATTATATGGACCTTAATACAACTGTCCATCTTATTAAAATCAACTTTTCTCATAATTCTTTACATGTTTTGTTATATTTTTCTTAATGAGAAGGGTAAAGATGAGATGTCATGTCTAGATTTGGTATAATGTGCATTGATTGCAGGTTTTGGAGAAAATTTTGGCTAATTAAAGTGCAAGAAATCGAAGGAGACAAACAAGAGGGATTTTAGGAGATGATCTCCCTCCTTAAATCCTCACTCACTCGAAGATTTTTCCATTGAATCTCATCAGCTCAGAGTTGCAGGAAACCAAGCCATTAAGATCATTGGCAGCCAAGCCAGTGATAGTTGAAGACTAGTTGATCTCGATATTGAAAGCCAAGCCTCCCTAAATTTAAGGAAGTTGTTCGTAACTTCAGTTGTATAAATAAGAAGGCCTAGTGCCTCATTAGGATTCAGAATTTTGTTCATTATAGCCAAGAAGCATTTTTGAGTTGGAACATTGTGACTAATCACACTTGTGTATTTTTTATATTTTCATGAAAATAAGAAGCATTCCCTTGATCCAACACTGAGTTGACTCAGAGGGCTAAATCTCTTGGGTTAGGGCCCAACCCCAGCATAAGAGGTTCCTCTTTTTGTAGACGTATGCTTAGATTACATTCATAGTTAGCTGCTGAAATGATTTTGGTGTTGTTAGTTTGCAAGTATTTGTATGAATAATTAGTTTTCTTCCATTTGTGGATAGTTAGAACAGTGGCATCATAGTGACAGAAGGTATTTCAAAAAAGCTGGTGATAGTGGTTTTCACCTTATCTCTCTCTTTTGGGATCATGACTTGAGGGACACTTTCATACAGCCCAAAAATAGAGTTCTTGCTTTGTTGCATAAACTAGGGTTCCTTGATGAGTAGGCCTTTGTCTTTAAGTCTCTTAAGATGAGTTGCAATTGTCATTTCTAATCTCTTAAGTATGTATTGGTTTCAAAGCACTTCCACTCATGCACTTAGTGATTAGATGGTAATAGCTATATTTTCTTCCATTTAATAAATCTTTCCTATGTATAGTTGCATTTTTGTATAGATGCGGACAAGAATGTGTGTTTGTTCAGGAGGTCCTACATTGTAGGGATACCTCATCTCGTTTGCCTCATCCAAACCTTATCCACCCATGTCTAAAAAAATCCACTAAAATCTCAATACGAATTCTTGTTTTATAATAATAAATCACCATTTCCATTGGGTAAATCCAACCATCTTGAAATACTTGCTTGAGCTCTAGGTAGTGTTCACCCCCTTCATTCCTTATTCTCTCATTATCTACCTTTCCCAAGATTCATTCCACCTTATAAACCACTTCCTAATCTTTTGACCTATTCCTGTAGTAAATCAGGGGATCCTGTAGGAGAACTAGGATATCCAATAGTTTTCCTATAGCAACCCATTCTGAGCCTGAATTGAGAGAAATCATCACTGAAGCTAGGATTAGGCCTCTACTTGAACTCCGTGCCATCAAGACCATTCTAACCCTCTTCCTTCATACCTATCTCCCCTGCCAAAGAACAAGGAAAGATTAGCATTTACATTCATAAAATGAAAAGATAAATAAAAAGAGTTCTTTTTATTTCCTAATTAGCACATGCATGCAGCAGTGAATACTCCCAAGATCAGATTCCATGCTCAGTTAGTTTAAATCATCACATGTGATAAATAGGGTTAAACTAGGTTTATTTTGCAAGCAAAATGTGTCAATGAGTAGATAGAGGATTTCATGTTACTTTACAAGCACCTTCCAATTTAGTCCTTCATTCTTTAAAATAGGCAACATTTATTTTCTTTATTTAGGATAATTATCCCTTCTCCAATTCGTAGTCAAACTTCTTCTAGTCAATAGAAGGCTGGTTTGAGAAACCTTAGTGGTCTATCGCCCTAGTTTAACAGTGACAACAGTGGGCCATTACATCTATTTGTGTATAGAACACTGTCACCTCCAAGTTTTTGCGTACCCCGGGTTGATGAAGTAAAGTTGGCAGCCCCAAGAGTTGCAACATTCTTGCTGCAATACTGGTGCCCATCACTTTTTTTGGTGCCGTTGCCAGGGACGTGTATGAGTAGATGTGATTTCTGCTTTCTTTCTTTCTTTTCTTATTTCTTTCTCATTCTAGAAATAGTCCCATTCAACAAGTAGTCACAATTTGGTTTTTCTTTCTTTTCATTTTGCAATTAGTTTCATTCAACAAGTAGTTGAAATTTGGATTTTTTTTCTTTCCATTCTACAAAAACAAAATAAAAACCTAGAAAAAAAAAAAAAAAAAAACTCCTTTCATGCTCGTAAGGAGTAGAAGACAATTTTACGGAATTTTGCCAAATACCCCCACCACATCAAACAACCAACCTTCCCTCTTCTTCAGTGGTTGTGAGCTAGAGGACCCATTAGGTGAACAACCAGATATTTTTTGAAGAGCCTATCGGGGAAGAACAAGAGATCATTCCAGCAACTAACACCATGGATGAAAATAGAAATGAAAGGCGGGACATAGATAGAGCTAAGTGTGCTTTTTCCATCAGAGAAACTAATGGGGATGCTAAGATGAAAAACATAATTCGCTCTTCTCTTCCTCACTTCCATGGCCTAACCTCATAAGACCTAGGTACATATTTGTTTGAGCTTTTTGTCATATACAAAACTTATGATTACACCTTTAATGATCAAAAGTTGAAATTATTCCCATCCACTCTCAAATATGTAGCTCTGTGCTAGTTCACAGGCTTACATGGGGATAGTATCACCACTTAGGCTCAGATGCAACAAGCCTTCAACAACAAGTTTAGGGACTATTTCAGGTCTAAAGATACCAAAGAGGAAATTTTTAGAATGACCTTAGGACATGATAAATCTTTAGAAGATTATGAGGAAAGATTCCATCTCAGTTACAAAAGGGCCAGGTTCACCCTTGATCCTAAATCGCTTAAGTTAGTCCTTCTGAAGGGGGTCAAGTAAGATCTCCTAGAAACCCTAAACTTGTTATTAGGAGAGGATATCTACCAGTTACCCTATGATGATATCAAGACAGTTTTCAAGAATCATTCTAGGGTAGCTAGAAAGAAGGGTATGGCTAGTCAAGCTGTGGCTGGTTCGTCCTCTTCCAACACATCCATAAAAATTGAAATTGGGAACATTTTGGAAGGCTTTAAGAGTGAAGTGGTGCATACCCTTGCTCTACAGATGGACACCATATAGATCAAGAGGAAGCAGGAGGAAGAAGAGAGAGAATTAGCTATCTTCTACCCCAGATGCACCAAAAGGCACCCTAGGAATGAATTTCCATTGAATCTCATAGAAATTTGCTTGGACTGTGAGAAAAAACACTCCAGAGACAAGTGCCCTTCCCTGTCTAGATTAAAAGTTGTGTATCAGGGAATGGAAGAGGTGACCGAACAAATTTGCTACATCAATCAAAGGAGGCCTCAAGGACCTCGACCATACCATCAAAGCATGCAAGGGGCATCCTATTCATATTACAACCCTAATCAGAATACATTCATTCCTCCTTGGTTCCCTCATGCTCATCCTTCATGGTCCACACTTTCTCCCTGGTCTTTTGCACCTCAATACCATTCCCAATCTGCCAACCAACCATTTTAGCCATATGGTCCTCCACAACCTCAGAGGAATGCACCATCCCAAGGATCGAGGCCGCCATACAACCAAGCTCCAGCTCTCTTTCCTCCACCTCCATCTCAACCATAGCTCCTACACCCTTCTCCACCTAAACAACCACAGATGCCTACCCAACAAAATCTGAACCCGAACAACAAACATGCACAACAGGTCTACAATGGATAAAGCATCTGACCCTGCCTATGATGTGGAAATTCATGAGACTAACCTTAGGTTTGGAAGAGTGCTTCCAGATAATCAACCTCCATATCCAATTGAGAAGCGTGAAGAGGAAAAAGAGGAAAGTGTCCCTCAAGAAAATCCTCCTTTTTTTCCTAAGAGATTAGCCCATCCTATCCACCACACTCTAGAAGAGACTGAACCTCTGGGTGAGTTGAAAAATTTGTGTCAAAATCCCACTTCTCCAAGGTATCAAAGATGTCCTCATCTACAAAAAGTTAATCAAGGAAAAGTGTTTTAAACATCTGGGAAGGAGAAACAAGGATGCTCCTACCATTAATTTCATTGGACAACTGTCTAACTTAAGGCTGAGCTGGGTGAATTTCCCAAAGTATCTAGATCCTGAAATTCTTGTAGTAGATGTACACATCGATGGCACCATTGTCCCCCATACCTTGATCGATCTTGGGGCTACCATCAATGTGATGACTAAGGAGACCATTCTTAAACTGAATCTACAGGGATCATTAAGAAATACCACAACAGTTTTGCAGCTTGCGGATAGATCCACAGTAGCTCCTGAGGGAATTATTGAGGATGTGATGGTCTCCATTGATTTCTGGAAATACCTTGCTGACTTCTTAGTTCTCCAACCTAAGACCAAGTTCAATGGTTATCCTCTCATCCTTAGAAGGCCATGGTTAGCCATTGTTGATGCTTACATAAGTTGCAAGGTTGGGAACATGACCATTCAAAATGGGCATCTGTCCAAGCAATTGGTATTGCACCCTCCTTCTCAACCAATGCTCAACCATCTCTAGAGCATGACTTACCCTTATGGTTAAAAGAGGAGGAAGAGGATGAAGTCTACTCTTCCCCAATCTATTCCCTAGATGCTACTATAAGATGGGGCCAACCTGATGAAGATGACCTGATTGAACACATCCTCCAAAATCAATCCCCCAACACCATGTCTCTTAGGAGTTAGTAAAGGAAGCCAAAGACGACCCTCAGATTGATCTATTCTTAGATGACTCAAAC